>SJYC01148558.1:0-13604 GCA_006408675.1 Madoqua kirkii
CTCCGAGTGGCGCCCTTCTCTTGGCATTTTCAAAGATAATGTCAAAAGTGGTACCCAGGATTTAACATGATGGGATTACTGCAGAGGGAGATGATAGTACCTGTTGGGGATTAAATGGGTTAATACAAGTAAAGTGTTTTGATCATATCTGGAATATGCAAATATCAGTTGTAATTATTATTATTTTCAATTTCTCCTAGCTGGAATATTTGGTATCTAAGATCCTTTGAAATAGAGAAAAATCTTTTCTCCCAAGAAATAAAGTGAATTTGAACTTGAAGAACAAAATAGACTACAGGCAGACCATTTTCTCTCTTACTGATTCATTCCTTCTATCTAGTTATGTTTACTGAATTCCTTTGGCCCCCTTTCTAGCAGCTTCTTCCCTGGAAATTTCCATAGCTGAGTGGTATAAGGAAAGTCAGTGTCCCTCTTGGGCTGCTTGGCTCCTCAGTCACACTCTCAGTTAGCCAGTGAAATCTTGAGTTTGGAAAAGTTCCGTCTGATGAGACCCTGTTTACAAGTCCCTAAGGCAGGCTGGAGCTCCACAAGGCACCGACTACTAGTCCTGAAGATCTCATGAAAATCTCCTTGATTTCAGCCCCATTCTGCACACTCATTAAGCCCTCAGATTTCTATTTGGAACATAAGACAGGTCAGTTTCCTGGACCATGGTGGACCTGACCACTATCTAGAGTTGTGCTGCGTGATGTGACTGCCACTAGCCACTAGCCACATGTGGGTACTGAACACTAGGAACGTGGCTGATCTCTATCGACATACACTGAAAGTGTGAAAGAGTCACCACAGCCTGAAGACTTTACACAAAATAGGAATGTAAAATATCTCATGAGCAATTTTAAAATATTGATTGCATATCAAAATGATGATATATTGAATATATCAGTTTCAATAAGGTATATTTTTAATTCATTTTTAAAATTGAAGTATAGTTGGCATACCATATTGTGTTAGTTTTAGATACAGCACATAGTGATTTGATATTTGCATCCATCATGAATTATTACCATAGTAAGTCTAGTAACTTTCTGTCCCCACACAGAGTTGTTACAATTTTATTGACTGTATTCCTCACACTGTACATGACATCCGACATGGCTTATTGATTTTATAACTGGCAACTTGTACTTCTTTATCCCCTTCACCTATTTTGCTCAATCCCCCATCCCTCCTTTCTCTGGCAATCCCTTCTTTGTTCTCTGGATTATGAGTCTGTTTTCATTTTGTTTTGTTTTTCAGATTCCATATTTAAATGTGATCATAAGGTCTTTGTCTTTCTCTGACTCAATTCACTGAGCATAATATCCTCTAGATACATTCATGTTGTTGCAAATGATTAGATTTCATTTCAAAAAAATGATTTCCTACAACAATCTGTCAGGACCTCAAAGAATCGTGAACATTCCTGCCTTGTGTTGCCTCCTTCTGAGTTCAGCATGTTTTCCAGTCCCCAGTCCATATTGTACACCCCTGTTTCCTCTTCTGCTAACAGTTCCCTTTGTTGTCTGACAGATGAGGATGATTTAAGAAGCAGCAGCATCAGAGAACACCGGTGTTTTGAAGATTTGAGACAAGGGCTGACCTCAAGGTTTTATATCCAGATCTACATAAACACACAAAATCCTTTTCCCCCATCTTAAATTCTTTCAACAAACTCATTTGACTGAAAGATAAAGTCACATGTATGAAAATATCCATGAGATTCTGAACATATTTATTGGTAAAAAGAATTTCATTTTCCACAGAGAACTCTGCTCAATCCTCTGTAATAACCTATATGAGAAAAGAATGTTAAAAAAGAATGGATACATGTATATGTATAACTGAATCACTTTGCTATACACCTTATTGTTACTTACTATACTGCAATATAAAATAAATGTTGTCAAAAATTAAAAATAAAAGGAATTTCATTTTATAGAAAACTTAACTTCTGTTACACAGAAGTGAGGGTAACCACAGCTCAGGAAGGAGAATGCTGAGCCACACGAACTCTAGAATTTCCTTCCAGCTCTAAGATGAGTCTGTAATTCCCTGTCCCAGGGTTTTATCCACTCCGGAGGGGAGCTGTCTTAGGGATGGAGAGAGAGCATGTGGACAGGTACATCTTCAGTGGAGGCCTCATTTTCAAAAGCATTTGTCTTCTCGAAACAGAGTTGAAGTCAATCCCTTTGCCAAGAGGTCAACAAACTCCCTTCTCAACTAGGTCAGTAAAATAGGTGTGAAAGACCTCAAGTACCATTAGACTTTTTGAATTTTCAGAACATGCGTCAATACACTGGCCTAGACCCAGAATCCTGTGAATAGAGAAAAAACACAAAAGACTATGAAAGACCCAAGGATTATCTTCTTGGCATTCTCTAGAACAGCTGTTTGGCAAATGTTACACCACGTCTGAGATTATTTTAGAAACTTCGCCTTAAGGAAGAACATGTAGAGAGAATACCAGACAGATATGCCTTTATTTTTTTGTCACAGAATAAGAATTTCAGGGACATTTATACTTTCAATGAGATCATCCTGGCTATGATCTTATCATTTTTTGAAACTTAAATCATGTTATATCTAATAAATTTTTAGCCAGATGCGGTCATAACACTGAGGTGCTACCAAGAGCTGTTTAGGTCTTCCTCCTCTTCTGTTCCTTTTCCTCATTATCATGGTAAATAGAATATTTGCAAGATGTGTTAAACAAGAGAATTCTGCCAAGTGGCCATAGAGGCCCATCTTACATGAAATACATAGTTAGTGGTAAAATGGTAAGTGATATTTGCTTTCCCAAATTTCCTTCCAGCCCTCATTTTCTGCCCAAATAGCATGCTTAGTAGAACAGATTGTGCGGGAGTGGAGGGTCAGGGTGAGAGAGAGAGAGAAAGAAAAGAGGAAATAGTACTGTGGTACCACGAGGAGTGAAATGAAAATTGCAGCGAGACTAGGTTCAGAGCATAATGAAATGTAGTGTGGCTCTCGGGGGTCTGTACCTGTGGGGATGAGTGAGAGGGTGGCCTAGCATGCACCCTGCACCATGTTCTTGGTCTCATCGATTTCCAAGTGAAGGAGCTGTCTGTCAACATGGATCACTTACATCAAGGTAGTGTCTGAACTGTGAACACATGACTCACAGCCATTACCTGAAGATGCCACCTTAGCAGTTCTAATAATGAAGTCTGGGGGTGTGTGTGTGTATTCATTACTTTATATACTAACTTTTTTTTAAAAATGTGGCAGCGCAGGATCTTAGTTGTGGCATGCAGGATCTAGTTTCCTGACCAGGAATCTAACCCAGGCCCCTTGCTTTGGGAGCGTGGAGTCAACCACAAGACCACCAGGGAAGTCCCCTTTACATTACTTACGGGGAGTTTTGTGGCTAATCTAGAAATCAAGCTATCATTTGTAACATGATTTCCACATTCTAAATAATAATTTTAAAAACTTTTGGAACAGAGCAGGGTTGTGATGTGGGGGCATCTGTTGCACTTGGGGAGAATGGAAGGTCAGCGCTGCTTCGTATGGAGTGCTGTGGAAACACTCCAAACATTCCCCAGGAGTGTCACTCTGAAAAAAATAATAAAAAAGAGTTGAAACAGCCAAGATGGAGTTCACCCCAGCACACATACAGAACTCTGGATGTCTGCAGACTTCATTCACTCTTAACAAGGGAAAAGTGTATGTGCTGACTGCGTGTCTCCTCTCATTCACAGTCTTCGTTTTCCTTTTCTTCTGCCTTCCACAGGTTATATTAAGCTAAATGATAGGTTTGCTAGGTGTTGTAGATTTCCTAAAGTCTGCAAGAAAAATAGACTTACTGATCGACCCAGACAATGTTGAGTGCATTACGACAACAAGGAAGGAAGGAAGGAAGGGAAAGAGGGAGGGAGACAGGGAGGGAGGGCAAGCCAGTCATCGGGGGACAAGACGAGACATACACTGTATGATCTTTCACTGGAAATTCATCATTTAGTAGGAAGAAGTGGAGAGCACAGGAGAATCCAACACAGGAAGGCATTGTTCTGGTGTGGTGGTGAGTTGGTGTGGCTTTTATTCATATTACTCTCTGATGAGAGCCATTCATTTCTGGTGGTCCTCCTTTTGAGGAAAACCAGCATTCACATTACAAAATTAGATTAAAAAAAAACTCTTATTCAAGTGTTCTTTTAGATGGGAGCCATCTCAATACCCTAAGTGTTTTGTTTTCCAGACACTTTTTTTTCCCCCTCATTAAACGGGTCAAATTTAAAGGTAAAATGAAAGAACTCTTGCTAAGTAAAAACTGACTGCAATTGACTACTGGACATTATTAACTTAAATTAGTGAAGGAAGGATTGCGAGTCTGGTATTAGCAGATGCAAACAAGTGTATATAGGATGGATAAATGACAAGTTTGTACTGTGTAGCAAGGGGAACTATATTCAACATCCTGTGATAAGCCACGATGGAAAAGAATATGAGAATAAAAGAAAAGAAACAATCACTTTACTTTACAGCACAAATTAATGCAACATTCTAAATCAGCTATACTTCAGTAAAATAAAAGGTAGTGAAGAGATAGGACGAGTTTATAGACCTTGCATGTAAGTCTTTCTAGCTCTACACTAGGCTGCCTCAACTGACAGGTTATTACCCTGTCCTTGAGGGAGGGAGCCTATTTCCTGGAAGAAGTGATAAAAATATGCTTGACATTCACCACTTTGACTTCCTTGTGCTAAAATTTCTTCTTTAAATTTTTTATTTTAGAATAATTTCATACTTAGACGAAAGTTAACAAAAAGTCCCCACTTTTCTCTGAGCTTACTTTAGTGTGCAATTTTTTACAAATTCCCTTACGTAATTATATGCAATCATTAAAATAAGGAGATTAACACGGATACATTACTACCATCCAAGTCTCAGATGCTGTTCACGTTTTGACAGTCGAAGAATGCTTGTTATAACAAAAGGATCCAGCTCAAGCTCACCTGTTGCACTGGGCTGTCATCTCCTTACTTCCTCCACTTAGGACAGCTTCTCAATCTTTCCTTAGCTTTTTAAAGTTTGACAGTATTGAATACCACATTCTGATTATTTTGTAGAATTTCCCTCAATTTGCTTCACCATCTGATATTTCCTCCTGAGTTTTCATTGTAGAATTGCTCTTTTTCTCTTTATAGTTATTAAGAATTTTGTGTGGAAGTACTCTGAATCTATGCAAATCTCCCATTTCTTAAACTGTTACCTACTGGTTTTAATAGCTACTGATGGTTTTTGGATTACTTAATTATTACTGTGATGTTGCTAAACAACAATGTTCTTAATTCCATCATCTCTCTACTTTTCAGTTAGATTTTTACTGTAAGGAAAAGTTTCCTCTTCTTTCTTTACTTACATCAGTATGAACTTACAGATTTCTGTCATAACGATTATAATATATACTATAATTATTTATTCTGATAAATAAATTGCTCCAGTGCTTTCAGGCTGACTACTGTGTGTTTTTTACATAGCCTCAACATTCTTTGAAAAGCTACAAGCCTTTTGAATTGTAGCTCTGCTGGGCTCTACGGAAAGGGAGCAGTTCTTAAGAGTCTGAACACGTGGTTTGCAGTCTTCTTGGCTTCTTTCATTTCCAGTTGGGTATCCGTGTGAGAATGGCCCTTCTGCTTTACGTCTATAAATAGGGGTAATCAATAATAACCTGTATCATCTGTAATATATATATTGATTGGATTAAATCTGTATAAGGAAGTATGATGTGGATCTTAATCATTAAGTTTAGTATTCATGAAAGTTTCATCGCATCTGAAAACAATTTAGGGTTAGATTTTGCTGGGTCTGTGTAAGGATTGCGAGAACATTGTAGAAAATCAAATTACTCATAGGCAATTTCTTTCAAAAGCAAAAATGATAAAAGAATCATGGAAAAGTTAATATTTGATGTGGGATGAATAGGCATTTTAAGATGTCTGAAGTGATGTGGTGTGGACCCCCCGAACTAGGAGAAGGACCTAAGCCAGGCAGACCAGTTAGTAAGTGATCACCCTGTTCCTAGTTGGGTGGGGTTAGGGGCGGTGGAGGAAGGAGGTAGTACCACAGAGGTTGGACAGCTAGAGTTTTGGGAAGAAGTAGTGTCTTCTGTGCTGAATGGTGGAGTGAAAATCAAATTAGATCTGAGCAGTCTGCACCCCTCTCGGGGCCTCCAGGTCCTTGATAAAATCAAAATACAAATATGCAAAAATGCTTTAAGCTGTCTTATACCTCTAGAAATTCTGTCACAGACACAGAAAATAAAGTTATGGTTACTAAAGGGACTAGCTGGGGCAGACGGGGGTCAGTGGGTGAAGTGGGAGTGGGTAACTAAATTAGGAGTTTGGGATTAACATATACACAATATATGCTGCTGCTGCTGCCGCTGCCGCTAAATCACTTCAGTCGTGTCCGACTCTGTGTGTGACCCTGTAGACGGCAGCCCACCAGGCTCCCCTGTCCCTGGGATTCTCCAGGCAAGAACACTGGAGTGGTTTGCCATTTCCTTCTCCAGTGCATGAAAGTGAAGTGAAAGTGAAGTCACTCAGTGTCTGACTCGTAGCAACCCCATGGACTGCAGCCTATGAGGCTCCTCCGTCCATGGGCTTTTCCAGGCAAGAGTACTGGAGTGGGGTGTCATTGCCTTCTCCACGACTATATATAAAATAGGTAAATAAAAAGGACCTACTGTATAGGACAGGGAACAATAATATTCTGCAATAACCTATAATGGAAAAGAATCTATATATCAACATGTATAACTATATACATATGTATAACTGAATCACTTTTCAGTAACCTCAAAACCGAAACAACATTGTAAATTAACTATAGCTCAATAGAAACAAACAAGCAAACAAACAAAAAACAAAGAAAACCTGTCTGAAGATGCTGGACTCCATGATCTTTCTCTATCCTCGAGTCTCCAAAATTTTCTGTACCATCCCCTGAGCTTTTTTTTTTTTTCCACCCTAGCAGCTATTTATTTTGAGCACCAGTTTCTGCAGAGCCCGTAATCAAGGATTCAACTTCTGTAACTGCTGGTGTCTCCTTCAGAGAGGAAGTAGACCTGTCAGACTCTGTGAGCTGGCATCTCCCCTCTTCAAACACAAATTGCATCCCCTCCCTAGGACTGGGCACAGAGGAGAGGCTTTCTTCCTAATCCATGAGTATACTGGTTTGTATTTCTTGCCCTTGAAAATTACATCAAAGGAGCACCTCATGAAGAAAAGATATTTTGCTAAGGTGGAGTGTTAGTTTTCTATGGTTGCTGTAACACGTTACCACGAACTGGGTGGCTTTAAACAATGATGATTTATTTTCTCACAGTTCTGGAGACCGGAAGTCTGAGCTCAAGATGTTAGCAGGGCTGCAGGCTGCCTCCAAAAGCGATAGGGGAGAGTCCTCTCTTGGCTCTTTTAGCTTCTGGAGGCTCTCCATATTCTTTAGTTTGTAGCTGGATCACTCCAATTTCTACCTCTGCTTTCTCCTCTTCATCTTTTTTTTAAAAATTAATTTTTATTGGAGTCTCATGTTTTCACAGTGTTGTGTTAGTTTCTGCTGTAAAGCAAAGTGAATCAGCTATACATATACATGTATCCCCTCTTTTTTTGGTTTTCCTTCCCATTTAGGTCACCGTAGAGCACTGAGGAGAGTTGCCAGTGCTATCCAGTAGGTTCTCATTAGCTGGGCTTCCCTGCTAGCTTAGCTGGTCTGCAATGCAGGAGACCCCGGTTCGATTCCTAGGTCAGGAAGATCCCCTGGAGAAGGGATATGCAACCCACTCCAGTATTCTTGGGCTTCCCTGGTGGCTCAGATCCCTGGTTGGGAAGATTCCCTGGAGGAGAACATGGCAACCCACTCCAGTATACTTGCCTGGAGAATCCCCATGGACAGAATATCAATAGCGTTTATCTGTGAATCTCAATCTCCAAATTAATCCGCCTCCCCTGTTCCCCACCTTGGTATCCAAGCACTTGTTTTCTAAATCTGTGTCCCTATTCTTGTTTTGCAAATAAGATCATCTATCCTGTTTTTCTAGATTCCACATACATGTAGTGAAAGTGAAAGTTGCTCAGTCGTGTCTGACTCTTTGCCATCCCATGGTCTATACAGCCCATGGAAATTTCTAGGCCAGAATACTGGAGTGGGCAGCCTTTCCCTTCTCCAGGGAATCTTCCCAACCCAGGGATTGAACCCAGGTCTCCCGTATTGCAGGCAGATTCTTTACCAGTTGAACCACCAGGGAAGCCAATAATACATGATATTTGTTTTTCTCTTTCTGACTTATTCACTCTCCTCTTCATCTTTATAAGGGCTCTTGTCATTGAGCATTATAGTGCACTTGGGTAAGCCAGGATGACCTTATTCAGAGGTCCTTAATTACATCTAAAAATTCCCTTTTTCCAAATAAGGTCACATCCACAGGTTCTGGAACATATCTTTTGGGGACTCTCCTTCAACTCACTGCAGGTGGCATGATTGTTGGGCTGCTGGCTCTTAGTTGAGTTCTAGAGTGTGCGTGATGGTGGATAGCGAGGGTGCTGGGAACAGTGTCGGGGAGAAGGAAAGATGGAAATAGTGAGGAGTGTGCACATGACTCCTGTTGGCCTTGGCTGGTGCTGTCATCAGTGGCCCTGCCAGGTAAGTAATGGCCATTCTGAGTACCCACTTTTCTTCCTTTCCAAAGGAAAGTGCTGTATCAGTATGTAGGCTCGGCTCTACTGTAGTCAAGAATAAACCTCAATGGCTCATACAGCAAGCACTTGTCTTAACTCTCTGATAGCTGACAGCAGGACTACCCCAAGGTCCCCTTCACTCTGGGAGCAGGATGACGGAGTGGCAGATTGGCAACAGGGCTGGTCTCATGGAAGAGGGAGCGCAGAGCATGATAAACCTCAAACTGGTTTTGGAATCTTCTGCCTGGAAGTGATGGGTACCATTCCTGCTCATTTCACTGGCTAGGGCAAATTACATGGCTAAGGTCAACGGTGATGAGGAGATAGATCAGCTTTTCCCAGTGAAGGTCAGTGAATGTTTAGGAACCACAGTAAGGCAAGACACAGGTGCTGTAGGAACAGCCCTTCTGTCTGCTGAAGAGGTGTATAGCTTCTTCTACCACTTCCTACCCTGGGAAGATTGCTGCTCATCAGGGCTTTCTTGAAACCCTAAGCATTCAGTTCTCCCAGGATTGTGCGTCTGCATTTTCTGATTATACCACACTCATTATCCTGGAATCTCCAGGCCTCCCATCCATCCTCATTCCCCATCTTCTAGGTTCTAGTTTCATGTCATTTTCTGGAAGAACTGCTGTGGCGATGATACTTTCTAAACATAACTGACCCCGAGAGTCTCAAGCCTAGTTATTTTCACAGCAGCTGTGGAAAGAACAATTTGCTCCTTCCTCTGTTTGCAGAGGCTCTGAGAAAATGGTCAAAGGCTTGGCGCTGAAGCTACAAATGAATCATCTATGGATACCAAAAGTCTGTAACAATTAAGGCAGAAGAGGTCTTAAAGAGGTGGCGTGCAACTTCTGCGAATCTGGTGGCCCGCAGATGAAGCGCAGTGTCAGTTCCCTAAATTGTAAGTGCATCTGTGTGAGTACATGTCCAGTGCACGTGCATTTTCTGGGGTCAGGAACCATAGCTTATATCTGATTCTCAAAAAATCTGTGAAGCCAGGAAGATTGAAGACCATGGAATCTCATCTGTGTACCAAATGTACTGACTCTAATGTATTAGCTAACTTCCTCAAAAGCTTTTTCCCTAAACCTTGGTTTTGATTCAATGAGTTAATTTCTCTAATATTATAACCTACTCTGGGAGAAAGGAAGACTGTGGAAAGTTACACTGACTTTCACAGTCACAAGGGTATCCTTTGGTGATTCCTACTCCAGCTATTATTATCCTCTGAGTGCCTGCAGAACTACCTCCAGCCTTCCCTTCAGTCTCCGCAGGGACTCATTACGCTTCTAATAGGCATGTCGGAAGACTTACAGTGCTGGCTTACCAGAAGGCCTTCTATCGGGAATTTAACAGACAGAGCGGCTTCCACTAGTAAGGAAATTTATATCCCACAAAGCCAAATATGGAATGACGATGGCAGATGATGATAATAGGATTGCATCAATATTATCTGTCTGCCAGGCAAAGAATCAATACGTTTTAATAGCATAGGTTATTTATTCTCCTTTATGAAGCTAATTGGAGGTGAATAGTATTCCTTTTTATAGATAAGGAAACATAGGGTCAATATTTTATTAGCCTCTTGGAGCAGACGTTCTTAACAGGGTCCTTGGATAGGACTTCAGAAGTCTGTGAACCCCTGAAATGATCTTCAGAGACAAGAATGAATTTGTATGTGCATTTGAGAGGGGAAGAGACAGAGAAGAGTGTAAGATCTGCATCAAATTCTACAAAGTTCCATGACTGTAAGAGGTTCAAAACCACTACCCTCCTGTTTCTATTCTCGTAAAACAACTCATAGATTAGCCCAATCATGACATTCAGCTCTATTTTTGTGAGCTTTTCTCCCCTCCTCGCTGCTGACCCCATGACAGGGAACAAACTAGAAAGTAAGAAGAATTCGTGGAGTCACATTTAGGTAAGTTTCCCTTACCTATCTCTTTCCTGAAAAGTTTAAAATTTTACTTCTACCAGGATTATAAGTCACCAGGATTCACAGATGGGAAAACTGAGGCTTAAGTGTTGATCACACTCACATAATAAATCAGTGATTGAGTCAGTGTTCATTTCTCTCTGAGGAATCAACTCCCATCTCAGTTGGGACACTCTTGCCAATATTTTTAAACAAATGCCAGTTCAGTAAGACTCATTTTTCTTGACAGTATGCAAATAAGGGAAAGGAGACTGAGTGGCCTTCTGTCCAGAAAGCAGGAAGTGAAGTCTGTCTGGGGCCACACACTCCCTTGGGACACGTTGTAGTGTCACAAAAGCGTCCTGAAAGAAGCAGGCCTTTGTCCATCCCTGTTTGGAGACTGAGCTCTCCTCTTGGCCATGGCTGGGGGTGGTGACTCCCAACTTCCCTCAGGATCACCTCAGGATGCCAGCAGGTTCTGCTGCCCCAGGGCTGCCATCAGAAACTCCTTTCCTCCCCAGCCTTGCTTTCTCCTGAGAGAAATGGTGACTTTTTTGGATAAAATGTTCCGAGTCAGTCTCTCCTGTGAGAAGCAGAACCACGGCACCAGGCAGCTGAGACTTAGGGGCTGGAAAGGCAGTGAAGGATGCTGTTCAAGGGTGTTAGGTTTGATCTTTGAAGACATTTAAATGTATTTCTGTTCCACAGGCAGACTCCGTTCTGGCTGGAGGCATCCTGGGCCTCTCTAACCTCCACGGGGAGTAAAGTCTGGTTAATCTCACTAAGGAGTCATCAGCCACAGAAACTGCCTCAGTGTCTTCCAAGGGGACCTAACAGAGAGACCTGTGATAAGACACCCCAGAAATGTAATGATTCATAAGAAGAATGTTTTCCCCCACAGACTGAGATAGTTGGAGGCTCCTTTAAAAGGAATTATATACTCACTGAACAGACCCACAGGAAACCAGAATGCGGCAGCTGCCTTAGGGCCCAGCGCCAGAAGGTAGCAGAGCTGCGCGGAAGACCTGGTCCTTAAGACTAAGCTGTGTGCTTGGAGCTGCCCTCTGCACCCCAACTTTCCGTGTTCCTTCCTACTCAGGGGCCTTCCTCAAACTGCAATCTCGAAACTACCCAGGACCCCCAAATCAAATTTCCCGATCTAAAGAAAAAGATCAAGAGATCTGCTGAACAGCACCTTGAGGACTTCAGAACACACGAAGTGGAGAGAACTCCCACTCTCCCGTCCTTGTGGAACAGTGCACAAACCCTACTCCAGCGTCTCGCTGGGTGTAGGCCAAGCCCAGAGCCCAGAGCTCCGACCAGGCATCCATCCACACACGCGTCCAAGGCCACTGTTGTGGGAACTCGTTCTTATCACCAGACTTCAGATGACGCCTCCCCACTCTCTCCTTCCCCTGCTCCAGCCCCTCTCCGCTTATGCAGGAGCCAAAGGGGATTTGTGTAAAACAGGCTCAGGCCTGAGCCCAACCCAGGCCGGAGGAGCTTGACCTAAAACGGGAGGCTAACCCAGGACAACACACTCAGCTCCCCCGACGAGAAGTGCGGGGCGGGAGGGGGCGGCAGCCAGAAAGCAAACTCCTGGGCTTTTTATTGAATCCATAAAACAAAAGGTGAGGGGGTTCTGGGGAGGGAGGAACGCCGCGTGTTTATGGCGCTGGTCTGGAGAGGAGGAAAGCAAGGAACTCTGTCCAACTCGGCGGGCGGCGAGTGATTCATTTCCCCCGGGGCCGCGGGGCCGGCCGGGCGGGCGCAGGCAGCCTCGGGCCGCCGCGCACCCGCGCTCGTTTATTTACGGTGGTTTATCAGCGGCTGCGCGCAGCGATAAAGTTTATGAAAAGAGGCGGCGGCTCCGGCCGGCGGCTCGGCCCGCGCTCCTTTCCCACACTGATTAGGATCGAGCAGGGCTTTGGAAGCTACAGTTAAGGATCTCGGGTGCCCGGAGCCGCGTCTCCCCCTTCCTGCCCCGCCCGCCCGCCCGCCGGCTGCCCGGCTGCTGCCCCGCGTGGGAGCCGAGGTCAGGGTTGCGGCCGCGGCTGTTCCCGCGGGGGGAGGGGAGGACCACCCCGCGGGGGAGGGGGAAAGGGAGCGCCTGAGCCGGAATTCTGGTGAAGAGAAAAATATCAGGCACATAAAAATGCTCAGTCCCCGTGTTAAGAGGTGGGAGAGGGGTGACAGAGACTTTCATTCTCTGAAAATGTGGTGAATTATATTCCCTGCTTGTACTTTCTTATATCCCTCTCCATCATTTCAAAGCCATCATTTCATCTATATTGTTTTGTCTTTGCGTTTGGACGCGTTTCTTTTGCTGCTCTTTTTCATGACCATATTTTGTTCATCCCTTCAAAGGACAGTAATTGAACACGTGTTTCACAGGACATCTCTAAGCTTGGAGAAGAGTGAGGAAAGAGAGAGAGAGGAAGAGAGAGAGAGGGGTTCAAAGATGAAAAGGGTAGTCCTTTCCCTCAAGGTTCTTACAGGGACAGAAAGTCCAGAAAAGAGTAACAGCCTGGGACTATAAGTAGCAGACACCACGGAGGCCAAGGCTAGCACCAAGACAGGCACTTCTCTAATGCCTTGGAGGCATTTGCCTGTTTAATGGGGTCAGGGTAACTTTGGGAGGGAGGTGCCATCATTATGCCGTGTTAGAGGTGGCAAAACTTAGGCCCAGAGAGGGCCAGTGGCTTGCTTGAGATGACTCGGAAGTCAATGACTGAGCTGGGATTTGAACCCAGGCAGAAAGGTGCCAGAGCCTGGGCACCTAACTTCTAAATTTCCCAGACACTGTAGAACAGACAAGGAGCAGCGGGAAAGCAGCAGGCAGGACGGCCAGTCTGGAAACAAAATGGATGGAGTGGACTGTTGGCAGGTAGGGTGGCATCGTGAGAGCTGGGGCTTGAAAAGTAGATTTTCACAAGACAGATGTGATGGCCAGAGGGAGGCAAAACTTCTGAGGTCTTGGGTTTTGC
>SJYC01148559.1:0-15408 GCA_006408675.1 Madoqua kirkii
GAGGAACGCCGCGTGATTTATGGCGCTGGTCTGGAGAGGAGGAAAGCAAGGAACTCTGTCCAACTCGGCGGGCGGCGAGTGATTCATTTCCCCCGGGGCCGCGGGGCCGGCCGGGCGGGCGCAGGCAGCCTCGGGCCGCCGCGCACCCGCGCTCGTTTATTTACGGTGGTTTATCAGCGGCTGCGCGCAGCGATAAAGTTTATGAAAAGAGGCGGCGGCTCCGGCCGGCGGCTCGGCCCGCGCTCCTTTCCCACACTGATTAGGATCGAGCAGGGCTTTGGAAGCTACAGTTAAGGATCTCGGGTGCCCGGAGCCGCGTCTCCCCCTTCCTGCCCCGCCCGCCCGCCCGCCGGCTGCCCGGCTGCTGCCCCGCGTGGGAGCCGAGGTCAGGGTTGCGGCCGCGGCTGTTCCCGCGGGGGGAGGGGAGGACCACCCCGCGGGGGAGGGGGAAAGGGAGCGCCTGAGCCGGAATTCTGGTGAAGAGAAAAATATCAGGCACATAAAAATGCTCAGTCCCCGTGTTAAGAGGTGGGAGAGGGGTGACAGAGACTTTCATTCTCTGAAAATGTGGTGAATTATATTCCCTGCTTGTACTTTCTTATATCCCTCTCCATCATTTCAAAGCCATCATTTCATCTATATTGTTTTGTCTTTGCGTTTGGACGCGTTTCTTTTGCTGCTCTTTTTCATGACCATATTTTGTTCATCCCTTCAAAGGACAGTAATTGAACACGTGTTTCACAGGACATCTCTAAGCTTGGAGAAGAGTGAGGAAAGAGAGAGAGAGGAAGAGAGAGAGAGGGGTTCAAAGATGAAAAGGGTAGTCCTTTCCCTCAAGGTTCTTACAGGGACAGAAAGTCCAGAAAAGAGTAACAGCCTGGGACTATAAGTAGCAGACACCACGGAGGCCAAGGCTAGCACCAAGACAGGCACTTCTCTAATGCCTTGGAGGCATTTGCCTGTTTAATGGGGTCAGGGTAACTTTGGGAGGGAGGTGCCATCATTATGCCGTGTTAGAGGTGGCAAAACTTAGGCCCAGAGAGGGCCAGTGGCTTGCTTGAGATGACTCGGAAGTCAATGACTGAGCTGGGATTTGAACCCAGGCAGAAAGGTGCCAGAGCCTGGGCACCTAACTTCTAAATTTCCCAGACACTGTAGAACAGACAAGGAGCAGCGGGAAAGCAGCAGGCAGGACGGCCAGTCTGGAAACAAAATGGATGGAGTGGACTGTTGGCAGGTAGGGTGGCATCGTGAGAGCTGGGGCTTGAAAAGTAGATTTTCACAAGACAGATGTGATGGCCAGAGGGAGGCAAAACTTCTGAGGTCTTGGGTTTTGCAGGCCCAGATTCTTTCACCTTACATTTATATTCATTCTCCAAGGAATGGGAGAGCAATAGTGCAGAACCTTCACACTGCATGAGAACAAGGGCGCCTTCCAAGGCCACTGCCTTAATCTAGAAAGCTCTCTCTGCAACTGCTGAAATTCCACCAGCTCCCAAGTCTTAACAGTGTCACCCCTCCAGAAAAGCTTTCCTGGATTGTTCCTTATCTCTCTGAAAGTAGTCCTTCCTCCTCCTCCTCCTTCTTCTCACACTTGCCTGTGTACAGCTCTTGGGTTTGGGCTCCCTCTGTCTTTCCTACTAGACTGTGAGCTCCTGGAGGCCACTGGGATATTCCTTCCCCTTCTCACTTGCTGCTGACCCAGGCCTGGCTTAATATCCAGCACTCAGGAGGTGAATAACACTGCATTTGGTGAATAAACTGGGGAAAGAGAAAGCTTCTGATTTCATAGGTGTCTCATTTACTTCTCTATGGGTTTCATAATCAAGCAAGCTAAAAATAGAATGATATATATCCCTCCAGAGAAAGTCTGGACCAACTCTGCCAAGAGAACACAAAGGTAGAGTTACCCAAGCCGAGAGTCCCTTAAAATCCCTCCAGGCTGGGAGTAGGATTAGTCCTGGGGCCTGGGCATAGCAGGAGGTTAGTCTTGTTGCCCTAGTTATGGGGAAAGGGCTGTGAGGGATTGGAGCAGGGCGCTACATTGCCTAATCCGTGTTGGTTTCAATGAGGCATTCCATGGACCAGTGGCATGGTGGTGGACATTTGACTCCAAAGGATAAGGAATCAACTATGGGTACCTGTCAGCACCACTGCTAAGGGGGTCAGAGCTGTGTCTTGTTCTTTGTTGTATTTCTGTTTGTATAGAGCCAAGTTTTTAAATATTAATTGGAAAAATAATACACGCACACAATTTAACATTGAAGTGACTCAAAAAGGTATACAGTGAAAATTCTCCCTCCAACAGAAACTCCTTAACTCATCATCTCCCTCCCCAGGAGCAGCCATCAGTAAGAGTTTCTTTTCCTAGAGATGCTCTGTACAATATATACAATATTTTTGTATTACTTTATGATGACAATAAAGTTATTGTGGACATACTCAGTGCATTTGCAGGTGATGGTGATATGGTTATGGTTGTTGATGCTCTGGAATAGCAAGTTAATGTGCACTGACCTTGAGAACTAGCGAACTAATCTTGCACATTTGTGTGTGTTAGCCACTCAGTCGTGTCTGACTCTTTGTGACCCCATCCTCTGTAGCCCACTAGGCTCCTCTGTCCATGGGATTCTCCAGGCAAGAATATTGGAGTGGGTTGCTATGCCCTCCTCCAGGGCATCTTCCGGACCCAAGGATCGCACCTGTGTCTCTGGCAGTGGCAGGAGGATTCTTTACCACTCTACCACCTGGGAAAGCCATGAATAAGGTCACTTCTAGTTAAATAAGGAGGATCAAAATGCACTTGTATGACATTAAAATAAAGATACCAATAGACTGGTTGACAGAACTGGCATCATTTAATCTAGAGAAGGAAAGGACAAAAGGTGGCTTAATTATTTGAGTACCTGGTAAGGGAAGTTGAGTGCCCCAGACCTCACTGGCTAAGTGTGCTCTCTCAGTGGCACTGTACCCTAAGGTGTCTAGGGCATGAAGTCTCCAGCCCTTGGCATAGCCTCTCTGGGTTGTTCTAGGAGCACCCGGGCCTGCATTGCTGGCAGTCGCTAGGTACTCTGCAGCCAGATTTCTGGGGAATGAGGAAGAAGGTTCTTCACCCCTCTCCCTTCTGCGTGATACTCCAGTAGCATGGTCCCAAAACTCTACTGTCTGGCGCCACAAAACTCCAACAAAATGGTCTTTTCCATTTTTCCTAAGGTCCTGCTGCTCTTGATAAAACTCAGATATGAGTGGTAAGCATGTTTAGCCAAGGGATGCTTGGGACAAATTGCATCCTATGAGCAAGACTACCCTCCAGGGTCCACCCGGGGCCCCTCAGGTCTCCTTTGTCCCAGAATGCGCTCTTCCCCAGAGGCCCTGCTGTCCTTCACGCAGCTGTCAGACGTGCTCAGACATGTCACGCTGCAATTCGTCTGCAAACAAGAGCCTAGATTTCCCCTAATAATAGCTAGCAAGTGCTCGGTGGTTCTGATGAAAGATTCTGCTAATTGTTCTATGAGGAAGGCCAGACAAGAGGCTGTGGATATCAATGTTGGTAGGAAAGATTTTAGAGCATGACAAGGGATGATTTCTTATATCAGGATGATAGGAAGGAAAGTTATTTCAGTCACCCTAGGTAAAAGTCGCAGTCTTTCTGTAATCATTCAGGAATAGGGAGAGGTCCTAATTCTTTCCAAGCTGAGCCCTTGGTATTCCTAAAGTAGACCAAGATGTCCTACCTTTTTAATTGAATAATAGTGGCCTTTTCCCTAATTCAGGTAATGCAATTTCTCCATGTAAATTTTTTTCCATACATTTTTCTTACATCTTAAACCTTTAGCACCTGCAGGCAACAAAACTAATGAACAAGTAGTAAACAGATATGAATGGGAAAGCTTGGAAACCACCAATCCTGCTGAGTTTGTTGCTTTTCCTAAAGAACATATGTGCTTGTGGTTTTATACTGCCTGCCCATAATGTACCCATATTTTCTGCTATTAAAATGGTTCCTAGTTCATAGATGGAATGAAACAGACCATTATTCCAGGGTGTTCCCGGAAGAGCCTCATGTTTCAGGAAGTATACTATGACTTTTCACCTTTTCGTCCTCCACCACCTGAGTACACTTGAGCCTCCCTATTGTCCACTCTTGAGGATTAGTTTCTGTTCCTCCCTCCCCAACCCGCCTCCTCCGTTCCCCTCTGCTGTTTCATTTCATGGCCCAGACTGACTCCTATCTTCTGCCAGGCTAAAGATAACCTCTCCATCTGGGATATCACCCACAGGCTAAATTTATTCTCAGAGGTGAGTTGGGGCTATCCTGTCCAGTGACTCCAGGCAAATATTTAAGCCTTCCGGGCTGTTTGTCATCGAAAGAGATGAAAGGAGCTTGGGAAGGAGAAGGGGACCCCTGGTGAGGGAGAGAAAGGAGTAGGAAGGAAAGATGCAGAGAGAGAATGATGGAAAGCTGGCAAAGGGACTTCAGAGAAAGGGTGACACTCCGTGACACTGAGACGACAGCATAAGCTCAGTCAGTCTGAAGGATCTGACTGCTCCCAGCAAAGATTCTGTTTCTGCCAGTTATAATGTTACTGTAATACAACCCTCAGAGGGAAAAGCCCAGTGCTAATCAGGGCTCAAGAAGCCAGTGCACTTGATGTACAGAATGGGTGTTTAGTTTTATGATGTGGCTATGGGTTACATGAGAGACTAATAAAAGAAGTCTATAAAATGTGGCTTGGAGCAATGGGGTTGCAGCCTCTGCCAGAGGGTCAGCCTTGTTCAGAAATAGTTTTGAGCAGACCATTCTAGTATGGCCATCCTGGTTCTAACAGTATTGAAAGCCTCTGCACCAGCTATTAAGTAGCTACTGCTCTTAACTTCCTAAGAGCTCCCCTACCACACTGGCCGTCCAGCCCCTTACTCCAGGACCTCCCCAGGATCCAGCAGCCAAATGCAGAGAGACTGCAGATCCTGGTCTATGCCCCCATCTCCAGTGTCCCATCACTCCCAACTGACTGGTGCCCAGGCTGCGTCTGTTGTTATAAACATCACCTCTCCTACAGTGCTGTCTTTCTGGTGATGACGCCTGTCAGACACCTGTGGAAAGGACCAGGGGCACAGTTCCAAAAGACTGTCCTTCACTGATCCCAGGCCAGGAGGCCAAAGGAGGCTTTCTAAAGGAGTGTCTGTTGCTCTCCTAGTGGTTGTGAGAACACACCCAGCCTTTCCCTTGAATCATATTTGGCTGCCTCAAAGGAGAGTTTTAATAATCATCGGCATGACTTCAGGGTTGAAGACTATTTGGGGAACAAATTTGCATAACATTTTGCAACCAGGAAATGCATTTGCCATAGAGGTTGCGTTAGAAGGATACTTGGAGGACATCTGGTCTCTCTTCATAGCTGACACAGAATTCGTCTATAGCACTCCTCACAGGACATGACCAGCCTCCTCTATGTATTGTCCATTGACAGAGAATTTAACTCATTGAAAGAAGCCCCCTGTATGGATCAACAGGAGCTGAAATCTTTCCAACAAATCTAAGTGTGAGCTCCATTTGCTGAGCTGAAATCTTTCCATACATCTCAAATTGTGGACTCTCAATTAGATGGAGTTGTGAGTTCAAAGATGGCCCAAAGCAAGCAGTGCCATCTGTTGACATGTCTTATATTATTAAGTAAGCTGAGAGGCTGTGCAATCATTCATTCATTCAACCAGTGTTTACTGAGCAGCTACTAAGCGTCAGGCAATCTTCCTGACTCGAGATTGGGCTGGAGATCCAGCAATTCTATGGAAATGGCTCTACCTTGAGAGTCTGCCCAGTCCACTAGTCTCAGAACTAGGTAACCAGGGAGACCAGGGGAATCGGGAGTGGCTGAACTTTGCTTCCGAACCCCATTCCTGGCCTGGGTGCATCTTAGGTGGGCACTATCCTGGTTGACTCTGGATAAGAAGCTCTAAGAAGCTCTTTGCCTGCACAGGTTACTAGTGGTAAATCAATATTCTGAGAACACAGACCTCTCAAGATGGGCTCTAGTTGTACAGACATGGAGGTAGAGAGGCCAAGGAATGTTTGCCATCTCCCTCCTCACACTCTCTGAAAATGCTTGTAAGAATCAAACAATGTTTTATAATGCATTTTGCTGAATTAACAATTGCACAGAATAATTCTTTTACATTTCATAAGCAAGAAATATTAGACAATCTATGTAAAAACAAGAAAATAATAAAAACTATAAATTTGTCACTTAGAGACAACAATTTAGTTTGTCCTTGCAAGCTTCTTTTCTGGGTACATTTTTGTGGATGAGGGAGATATATGTACATACATATGTACATATATATACATACTTTGCAATTTGCCCTTTTCACTCGGTTATTGACCAATGAGTATAATTTTAAAGTGAAAGTGAAAGTGTTAGTCAACAGTCATGTCCACCTCTTTGCGATCCCATGGACTGTAGCCCACCAAGCACCTCTGTCCATGGAATTCTCCAGGTAAGAATACTATAGTGGGTAGCCATTCCCTTCTCCAGGGGATCTTCCGAACCCAGAAATCAAACCTTGGTCTCCCACATTGCAGGCAGATTCTTTACTGTTTGAGCCATCAAGGAAGCCCCAATTTTAAAGTGAATCCAATTATTCAAAAATATTTAATTAATGCATACAACTTTGAAGGACTTCCCCAAAGAAATCTGTTGCGAACAAAGAGTTTAATCATCTTACAAGTAAATGAAACACTTGCGAGGGACAACAGATCAAATTTCTCTTGTGTTAATGTTAAGACATGAGATGGAGACTTTCATACGATGGTACCCTGGCTGCCCTTGACTCTGAGCTCCAACCTGGAGTGATTCTCCTGGTGAGGTAACCATTGGAAATCATAGAGGCAGAGTCTGGAGGAGCAAGGTCAAGTGAGACAGTGTTACAGCCTTGGGGAAGGCAGCCAGGGCAGGGCTTTCTTCTCTGTGAGCCAGTGGATGGAGAGCTTGGGGATGAGGCTATAATTACGGTAGGTCCTGGACTAGATCAGCTCTCATCACAGGGGCCCCTCCCCTCAAGTTGTTGAAGATAAGCTGAACCTGGGAAGACAGCAGAGCTGAGAGACTTGCTCCCTTCTGGTACCATGATTGAGACTGACTCTCTATATGCAGCTACTTACAGGACTACTGTCACTTAAGGAATTCACAGAGCCGGCCCTGAGCTTCAAAGAATGGGTAGAAAACAAATAACTCTTTACTTAAGAGGGCTCAGTGAGCAGTGAGGGAGAACCCACTGAAAAGCTAGAATATCAACCTGAGCAGAACTAACAAGGAAAACAAAGACTTTCTGGAGCTTAAGATATTTCTAATTAAACCCCAACTTGATGAAATAAATCAGAAAATACACTTGACAGATCAATGCAAAAGCATCCTAAACCTAGAACAAAAATATAAAGATAGAAATCATGAGGGCAAAATCAGAGACCTGGAGGCTGGACCCAGGAGACCTAAGATGTCAGTAATAGGGATTCCCGGAGGAAGAGAAAAACAGATGAATGAAGGGGAATAATTAGACAAATGATAGATTATAAGTTCCCCAAGTGAAAAAGACTTCTGTCTGAGGTTTTAAAAGAACTGATGGGGTCATTAGGACTGAAAGCCACATACAAATACCTAAGCCCATCCAGATAAAATTCTTGAACAGCAGGTGTAAAGAGAACCTCTTGCCCTCTTCAATATAAAGAAGAAAACATTAATTACAAAGGAAAAGGAAAGAGATGGGTGTCATGCTTCTGCTAACAATAAGGGGAACCTAAGATATTTAAAAAATAGTAGACCCAGACAAAATACTTCTTGCTGGTCAAGGTTAAAAAATAAAGTATCACTCAGATACCCAGGCAATAGTCTGAGAAAAATATTTTAGAAAGAACATTAATCAAATGAACTGAAGCACATAACTCAAGACAGGAGAGGATGAAGGAGAGAAGAGTTTGGTGGTGGCTCCTGGGCCTCACAGTCCCTCTGTCCCTGTCTCTGTCTGTTTCCATCTCTCTCCTCCTGAGGCGGTTGCAACAGAGGCCTCCGGTCAACTCAAGGAAGGATCTTTGGAGCTGGAATTTTTCTGAGTTGAGATGAATCTGGCTTTTTCACCCCAATAGTTGCAGAGAGGGTGCCCCAGGGAAGATGGCAGACCTGGGGTTTTACAATTCCCTTCAGCTTCAGGCAGTTCCTGGAGAGACTTAGCTGTGAGCTGTCAGCAGCCAACACTCCTTCAGCTGGGGGCTGGGGTGGGGGCTGGGATGGGCAGGCCTCCAGCATCCCTCACAACGCACGCACGCACTTGCCATTTATGTAAAATGATATATGTCAATACATACTTATGCCGGCAAAGGTTTAATAATAGTTCTTGGGGAGATGGGGGCTGGGAGTGGGGGGTTGCTCGCATTTGTAGCTCGCATTTGTAGCCTCTGCTGATTTTTGTAGTATAAATATCCCTATTATGGGCTGATCCTTACTACCAATGTACCAGTCACTGCAGAGGGACCTGGGACCAGCCAAAAGCAATTGCCTCTTTGAGCTGGAGCAAGCTCCTTTCTCTGCAGCGTCTGCGCTTGCGCCAGGAGACTCAGGGAAGGGAAGGGGAGACAAGTTAGGAGGGGAGAGGACGGGAGACGCAGCAGTCACAGCATCTTACCCGGTGGGAGTGCTCTGACTCTGGGAGTTTTTCTCTGCCTCATTTTTTCCCCGGTCCCCTTTCTAACCCTTGTCCCTACAGCGGGCCCCTACCCCCGACTTCGATAAATTGGCATTCTTTGCAGGCAGTACTACAGAAGAAATCTCAAGTCCTTTTGTCTGAGACCAAGGTGACTCTCAAAACTCAAGGCTGTTTCTTGGTGAGCGGTGCTGGAGATGGCAGTGAGAGGGCGCGGAGGGGCTGGCAAACTTTTGCAGGGGTCCAGGGGTACATAGCTTTGGCTTTGCCAGGCATATGGTTTCTGTTGCAACAGCGAATCCCCCGCAGGACAGAATGTGCCGACTCCTGCTGTACGGGATACCATTGTCTCATAAACCTCGCGGAAGTGTTCATTATGGCTGTTTCAAAGGGCCCAGAGGAAAGAACTCCTTCACGCTAAACCAATCAAATAGTTCAGACTAAGCAACACAGAGGAGGGATTTAGGTCTTCGAAGAGGTTTTGTGGTTCAGCTTTGTGGTTCAGTTTTGTGGTTTTGCCTGGAATGTGTTTTAACTTCTTTTTCTCCAGGGCTAAATAAAATGAAGAAAAGAGAATGCCTGGTTTAAGAAAAAAAATAAGACCAAAAAAAAAAAATCCCAAGTCCCTCAAAACCTCAACATCCAATTCTCTTAACAAACTCCTTTACTTATTAGGATCTTGTTAATTTTAGATTTGGAAAAATAGATCCCGGAAGAAGGCGGGTCCTTCCCCCCTCACTAGCTCTGAAAGAAAGTGCCATAGGTGGATTAACAGAGTAAAATAAACCAAGCCTGAAGGGCAGAGCCTTCATATGGCTAAGACATTAAACTCTGTCTCAGCTTTCTAGCTAGTGATCGTTTGAGTGTTAATGTGAAATCTATTTTCTGTTTATGAAAGTGGATCAATCATGTGGGACCTTTTGAGGGGCAACACTGGATGAATACCTCTGGCATGTTGGTGTAGAAACTAAGATATAGGTTTCCAAATATATTTGGGCTAAGTCCCTTTTCCCCCTGGCTTCAAGTTTTCCATCTTTGAGTATTTACAGTGTCTTGGACAGCCTTATGAATTCTTGTGACTTTGTATTGCTCTGGATTCCTAAGTCTCACCCAAACAGTTCAACCCCTCTACTAAAAAAGTACTGCCTTTGACTCCTGACCAGTCCTTGCCTTGTAACTTCACTAGGGTAACAGAATGAGAGGCTTGTTCTGTTTAGGCTTTTGGTTTGTCTTAGAATCTCTCTCTGTGTATGTGTGATTGTTTCCAGTTTGGGGATGAAGCAGTTATCTGCAGTAGAAAGTCCTTGCCCTATCATTATTTTGTTGATTTTTCTGTGGTGACGAGGAATCTCAGAGCTGTATTGAGGATTTATCTAATCCTACCCTGGTTTTGTTGTAGTGATCTTTAAGTAATTCTCAGTCTTTTCAAGTTCACAGATCGCTGTGGGATTTTGATGGAAGCAGAGAGGAATCCCTCAGGAAGCATTCCTATCTGCCCACGAAACGTAAGCAGAGAGTGGATTCTCATCACTCCCTTTGGAATCTTCAATGACCACACCTTACATTTTATTTGTGTTACTTCCTGGTGCCCTCAGTGCTGATGTGCATAGGACTAGAAGAAGCAGAGAAGATGCTGACCAGCATTGGGTTTCTTTGATTTCATACAAGGGGAAAGAGGTAGTCAGCACTTTCTGGGGAAGAGTATTTCTCCAGGAACGTTATTACAACTTAGTCCTATATTACAGGGGGAAAGCACTGGGCTAAACTGAAGCCCTGGTTTTATCACTAGCTAGTTCTGGGCTTACACAGATCCTTTCACCTCAGTGAGCCTCTGTTTCCTTAGCTGTAAACTGAGACCCATACACAGGCTAGTGGGAGATTAAGGGAAAGACTCTCTGTTGGAAGTGCTGGCTACACTGTAAAGTGTGGTGCCGATAAAGGGTTTCTCAGGACCCACCCTAACCAGCACTCAGTTAAACCACAACCAAGACTTGGACACTCAGAGGACATCGCCCTGGCTTGTACAGTGATGACCACTGGCTGAATATCCAGATGTCTTGGGCCTCCATTTGTCCCTTCCTGATCCAGGAAATAGATGAACACTTAGGGAGGCACCAACATGACTGAAAGGAGCAGATAGAAATACCTCTGGCATGTTGGTGTAGAAACTAAGATATAGGTTTCCAAATATATTTGGGCTAAGTCCCTTTTCCCCCTGGCTTCAAGTTTTCCATCTTTGAGTATTTACAGTGTCTTGGACAGCCTTATGAATTCTTGTGACTTTGTATTGCTCTGGATTCCTAAGTCTCACCCAAACAGTTCAACCCCTCTACTAAAAAAGTACTGCCTTTGACTCCTGACCAGTCCTTGCCTTGTAACTTCACTAAGGTAACAGAATGAGAGGCTTGTTCTGTTTAGGCTTTTGGTTTGTCTTAGAATCTCTCTCTGTGTATGTGTGATTGTTTCCAGTTTGGGGATGAAGCAGTTATCTGCAGTAGAAAGTCCTTGCCCTATCATTATTTTGTTGATTTTTCTGTGGTGACGAGGAATCTCAGAGCTGTATTGAGGATTTATCTAATCCTACCCTGGTTTTGTTGTAGTGATCTTTAAGTAATTCTCAGTCTTTTCAAGTTCACAGATCGCTGTGGGATTTTGATGGAAGCAGAGAGGAATCCCTCAGGAAGCATTCCTATCTGCCCACGAAACGTAAGCAGAGAGTGGATTCTCATCACTCCCTTTGGAATCTTCAATGACCACACCTTACATTTTATTTGTGTTACTTCCTGGTGCCCTCAGTGCTGATGTGCATAGGACTAGAAGAAGCAGAGAAGATGCTGACCAGCATTGGGTTTCTTTGATTTCATACAAGGGGAAAGAGGTAGTCAGCACTTTCTGGGGAAGAGTATTTCTCCAGGAACGTTATTACAACTTAGTCCTATATTACAGGGGGAAAGCACTGGGCTAAACTGAAGCCCTGGTTTTATCACTAGCTAGTTCTGGGCTTACACAGATCCTTTCACCTCAGTGAGCCTCTGTTTCCTTAGCTGTAAACTGAGACCCATACACAGGCTAGTGGGAGATTAAGGGAAAGACTCTCTGTTGGAATGCTGGCTACACTGTAAAGTGTGGTGCCGATAAAGGGTTTCTCAGGACCCACCCTAACCAGCACTCAGTTAAACCACAACCAAGACTTGGACACTCAGAGGACATCGCCCTGGCTTGTACAGTGATGACCACTGGCTGAATATCCAGATGTCTTGGGCCTCCATTTGTCCCTTCCTGATCCAGGAAATAGATGAACACTTAGGGAGGCACCAACATGACTGAAAGGAGCAGATAGAAACTGCCAGACCAATAGGGTCTGGGTCTTATCTCTGGTTGCCATGAGAAACGCCCATCTCTCCTACAGATCACCCTTCCCCTTTCTCCGTGCTAGCACAGTGGCCCTTCCTGGAGCTCCAGGGCAAGAAGCAGCCCCCCGCATTCCCCACCGCATCTTCCCTTACTGTGTTCTTTTCTCTTCTGCAGGCCACAGGATTCCTGTTCATCTCATAGTAGCATTTACTGCTTGTTATGTTTATCTGTTACTAAAGTGAAATATTCTACTGAGTACTTACCATGTAAAAGGCTTTGCTCTGGTCATAATCCTTTATTGCTTAATTCATGTTTTCAGACTGTGCATCTTTATATGTGTTGAGCCCTCTAAGGAATGGGATCACTTGGGATACATGCATTCTTCCACCATCCAGCACATTGGAGTCGACAGCTAAATGTCCATGCTCAGTCAACTCCCTCTCCCGGCCCACTCTCCTGCTACAGCTCTGCTATATCACAGTAGTGAGTGAAATACATAATAATAAAAGTGAAATATACCCAGTTTAAAAAGCCTGGAAATATATAAAATATGAATTTGCTTATAATCCTACCATCCAATGATAACTTTTATTAATATTTTGAAGTGAAATGAAAGTCACTCAGTGGTGTCCAACTCTTTGTGACCCCAGGGACTCTACAGTCCACGGAATTCTCCAGGCCAGAATACTGGAGTGAGTAGTTGTTCCCTTCTCCAGGGGGTCCTCCCAAACCAGGGACTGAACCCAGGTCTCCCGCATTGGAGGTGGATTCTTACCAGCTGAGCCACCAGGGAAGCCCAAGGATAATGGAGTGGGTACCTATCCCTCTCCAGAGAATCTTCCTGACTCAGGAATCAAACCAGGTTTCCTGCATTGCACGTGGATTCTTAACCAACTGATCTACTAGGAAAGCCAGTAATTAATTAATTAATATTTTAGTACATTTTATTTGAACTTTCTTTTATCTATGTCTTTATCTAATAAGGAACCATCTATGTGTAAAGTTTTACACTTCATTTTTTCCCATGCCATTATACATTTTGAAAGCATGATGCTGTATAATATTATGTTATATTGATGAGTCATCTAAGTTCTCAATTTTCTCATTAGACACATAGGCTGTTGTCAAGTTTTTAACTATTACAAACATTATTGTAATGAGAATCTTTTTCTGCATCTGTGTCTACATGTCTGCATGTCTACGTCTCTGATTATTTCTCTTCAATGTAGTCATGGAATTTAAATTACTATTTAAAGGGTACAGAACTTCTAAAGTTATTGGTTTATATTGCCAGATTGCTGTCAGAAAGCTTTCTCTTTTCTATCCCATCAGCAAAGAAGAATGCCTGGTTTATTATTCCTCAGTTCAGTTCAGTCGCTCAGTCGTGTCCAACCCTTTGCGACCCCATGAATCACAACATGCCAGACCTCCCTGTCCATCACCAGCTCCCGGAGTTCACTCAAACTCATGTCCATCGAGTCAGTGGTGCCATCCAGCCATCTCATCCTCTGTCATCCCCTTCTCCTCCTGCCCCCAATCCCTCCCAGCATCAGAGTCTTTTCCAATGAGCCAAGTCTTCACATGAGGTGGCCAAAGTACTGGAGTTTCAGCTTTAGCATCATTCCTTCCAAAGAACACCCAGGGTTGATCTCCTTCAGAATGGACTGGTTGGATCTCCTTGCAGTCCAAGGGACTCTCAAGAGTCTTCTCCAATACCACAGTTCAAAAGCATCAATTCTTCGGCACTCAGCCTTCTTCACAGTCCAACTCTCACATTCATACATGACCACTGGAAAAAACATAGCCTTGACTAACTAGATGGACCTTAGTTGGCAAAGTAATGCCTCTGCTTTTGAATATGCTATCTAGGTTGGTCATAACTTTTCTTCCAAGGAGCAAGAGTCTTCTAATTTCATGGCTGTAGTCACCATCTGCAGTGATTTTGGAGCCCCCAAAAATAAAGTCTGACACTGTCTCCACTGTTTCCCCATCTATTTCCCATGAAGTGATGGAACCGGATGTCATAATCTTCGTTTTCTAAACGTTGAGCTTTAAGCCAACTTTTTCACTCTCCTCTTTTACTTTCATGCTGGTGTCATCTGCATATCTGAGATTATTGATATTTCTCCCAGCAATCTTCATTCCAGCTTGTGTTTCTTCCAGCCCAGTATTTCTCATGATGTACTCTGCATAGAAGTTAAATAAGCAGGGTGACAATATACAGCCTTGATGTACTCCTTTTGCTATTTGGAACCAGTCTGTTGTTCCATGTCCAGTTCTAACTATTGCTTCCTGATCTGCATATAGGTTTCTCAAGAGGCAGGTCAGGTGGTCTGGTATTCCCATCTCTTTCAGAATTTTCCATAGTTTATTGTGAATTGAAATTTTTTTCAGAATTTTCCACAGTTTATTATTCCTAGACTAACGTTAATTATCTTTTTCAACATTTACACATTTGATTAGCACAGATGAGTTTCAATTTTGCCATTCCATATTTCTTTGATCATTAGTGGACTTAACATTTTCATATATTTGTGAGAAACATTGTTTCTTCTCTGAATTATCTGTTTATGTTTTTGATCATTAAAAAAATGAAGTATTCATATTTTTCCTGTTGGTGTGCTGCAGATGCATTATTGAAGGTTTTAAAAACCATTTTAAAATCAACTGCGTATTTTTTTATGCCACATCATCCATGGTCACCTTAGATGAAAGACCAATTCCAGATGCAAAGGGCACTTCCTTTGGTTATTTTGGGTAATTGAATCATTTCTTCATTGTATAAAAAATGCATAAGAGAATGTGAGTGCAGCTTTTTCCTCAACACACTTGCTTTCCATTAACTGGATTTTTGTGCTGAAATAAATTTACAGATCCATGAAACCAGAGGATGCTGCTGGCAGAAAGATGAGTCTGGTCTGGTGTTAATGCAAGAAGATCCCTGTGATATATAGTCGCAGGAAGTTGAACCATACAGAGAATTTTCTTTCTCTGCCTTCTTTCCTTCTTTGTGTCTATCTTTTTCCTTACTGTAATTGTAACGTGTTGGGGATGGCTTAACTTCTTTGATAATATGTATTTTTTTTTAATAAAGTCTCTGGTTTTTACATTTTCCCCAGCTAATATAAATTCATTGACTATCCAAAGCCTTTGACTGTGTGGATCACAATAAACTGTGGAGAATTCTGAAAGAGATGGGAATACCAGACCACCTGACCTGCCTCTTGAGGAATTTGTATGCAGGTCAGGAAGCAACAGTGAGAACTGGACATGGAACAACAGACTGGTTCCAAATAGCAAAAGGAGTACGTCAAGGCTGTATATTGTCACCCTGCTTATTTAACTTCTATGCAGAGTACATCA
>SJYC01148560.1:0-34166 GCA_006408675.1 Madoqua kirkii
GCCTCTTGAGGAATTTGTATGCAGGTCAGGAAGCAACAGTGAGAACTGGACATGGAACAACAGACTGGTTCCAAATAGCAAAAGGAGTACGTCAAGGCTGTATATTGTCACCCTGCTTATTTAACTTCTATGCAGAGTACATCATGAGAAATACTGGGCTGGAAGAAACACAAGCTGGAATGAAGATTGCTGGGAGAAATATCAATAATCTCAGATATGCAGATGACACCAGCCTTATGGCAGAAAGTGAAGAGGAACTAAAAAGCCTCTTGATGAAAGTAAAAGAGGAGAGTGAAAAAGTTGGCTTAAAGCTCAACGTTTAGAAAACGAAGATTATGACATCCGGTTCCATCACTTCATGGGAAATAGATGGGGAAACAGTGGAGACAGTGTCAGACTTTATTTTTGGGGGCTCCAAAATCACTGCAGATGGTGAATACAGCCATGAAATTAGAAGACTCTTGCTCCTTGGAAGAAAAGTTATGACCAACCTAGATAGCATATTCAAACGCAGAGGCATTACTTTGCCAACTAAGGTCCATCTAGTTAGTCAAGGCTATGTTTTTTCCAGTGGTCATGTATGAATGTGAGAGTTGGACTGTGAAGAAGGCTGAGTGCCGAAGAATTGATGCTTTTGAACTGTGGTATTGGAGAAGACTCTTGAGAGTCCCTTGGACTGCAAGGAGATCCAACCAGTCCATTCTAAAGGAGATTGGTCCTGAGTGTTCTTTGGAGGGAATGATGCTAAAGCTGAAACTCCAGTACTTTGGCCACCTCATGTGAAGACTTGGCTCATTGGAAAAGACTCTGATGCTGGGAGGGATTGGGGGCAGGAGGAGAAGGGGATGACAGAGGATGAGATGGCAGGATGGCACCACTGACTCGATGGACATGAGTTTGAGTGAACTCCGGGAGCTGGTGATGGACAGGGAGGTCTGGCATGTTGTGATTCATGGGGTCGCAAAGGGTTGTACACGACTGAGCGACTGAAGTGAACTGAACTGAAAAGCATTGAAAGAATATATACTTTTTTTTTTGAAGTCCATTCATAAGAGGCACAACAGGAATTCATCACAGAAACTTCAATCAACCTTTAAGAAATAAAACAAGCTTCAACAACTCCATTGAGATAGGTGTTAGTATGATCTTAATTTTGCAGGCTTAAAGAAGTTAAGCAATTTGCTCTAGATCAACAGCCAGAAAAGCAACAACACCAAAACTTGGACCCAGTTCTGCTGATGCCGAAGTGCTCATCCCAGTCTGTACTGCTCGGCTAACGTAGTTAGTTGTAGTTCTTAATCGCATGTGATCAGCAAGCTCTAGTTACCATCTTTATGTGTGATCAGAAGGCCTGTAGCGGATCCATGAGGTGGGGAACAAGGCACGGTGCTGGGACATCAGCCAAAGAACTGGACCTTGAGGCTAGGAGAGTTGGCAAATGGCGTGAGTGAGAGAGAATCTTTACTGGAAGCCAGAGGGACCATCTTCTGGCAAAACGGCAAAAGAGGGAGTTGGACATACTGGGATAGAAAGACAAAGGGATGGTTAGTGAAGGAGTCAAGGTGGTTTCCTTTTCTCCTCAAAGACTGCAGGATCTCCACGTTTGAGTCTATCTCAGAAGAATCGTGAAAATCTGTGAAGTTTCTAGGGCTACAAGGAAGAAGAGGGGGCCCCAGGAAGATGGAATCGAGCCAGGTAAGCTATCAAGGTGTAGAAATAAAGGCCCAAGAGCAGGGGGCTGGGCTTTAGGCATGATGGAGCTTGAACAGGAGAAAGGCACAGCAACAGGGGAATGGACGCTTCACTCTCATGGGCTATGTGATGAATTGTTCTCGTAAATTCCCGTCTGCGAACAGAACTGGGATGTGGACAAGGGGAGAGAGTGCTTTCTCCTTTGGTGCAGCAGACCCTCTAAGACAGTGGCTTCCATTCTTTTTTGATCATAACTCACAGCATAGAGTACCTCTTCTCTCACAAACAAGTAACATATACATACATATGAAATGAAGGAATATTCCATGGGACAGTACTTATGCTTACTATGCAAGCTACGTGCTGATATTTTCTACTCTCATCTGTTTCGTTTGAGCAAAAGTGCTGGCACCACTCATGAAGCTGATTTCTCAATCCTTGAAAGGATCATGACTTAATGAGTGAAAAAAACCCAGTTCTGAGTTGCACGCTGTATCAACAAGTAGAATGCCACAGAAGCCATCGTTTGGTTCTTCTGAGCCACAGTTACCGACATGGAAGTTGCATGCAGAATTTTTTCCAAGGTGAAGAGATAAAAAAGAAAGATTTTAATTCTGGTTAGCCTGTGTCCTTATAGCTTGCAAATAACTTCCACTGCAGTAGATTTGGGATTATCCAGATTGTGATTCTGTAAGGAGGCATTGGAAACTTGTTCTGAATATATGCGGAAGTTTCCTGAGTACCATTTAAGTTCAGTCGTGCTAAACCCAAGATAGAGTGAAATCCCTCGTGAGCTTCCCAGGACCCCTTGGCTGTGCACACAAAGAGAACCCGGCTTTTCTTGTTTGGCCCTTTGCTCCTTCCTATTTGATGGAATTTGAAGAGGAACTGTTTGCCTTTGGCCGCACATCCTGAATCACAATCAGGATGCTGCTGGCACAGAAAACCTGCTCCCACCCTTGCCTGAAATAACTGAACAGGGAAATAGAGTTCCTTCCCTCCCCAGCCTTAAAGAAAGAGGCTCATAATTTATGGTGTGCTGGCAATACATCAGAAGTCAGTTCAGTCACTTACAGTAAAATCAAGAAGGGCAGAACAATGAATATAGAGTGAAATTGAAACACCTCATTAAAGGGACAAATCGTTCAGTGAACACCAGAATAACAAAGCTTTGGGTCTTTGTTAGCCAGAGACCAGTGGCCTTCAGAGATGTTTCCTTCTCAGTGAGTGATGTGAAGTCGCTCAGTCGTGTCTGACTCTTCGTGACCCCCATGGACTGCAGCCTACCAGGCTCCCTTGTCCCTGGGATTCTCCAGGCAAGAACACTGGAGTGGGTTGCCATTTCCTTCTCCAGTGCATGGAAGTGAAAAGGGAAAGTGAAGTTGTTCAGTCCTGTCTGACTCTTAGCGACCCCATGGACTGCAGCCTACCAGGCTCCTCTGTCCATGGGATTTTCCAGGCAAGAGCACTGGAGTGGGGTGCCATTGCCTTTTCCGTAGAGTATGAGAAAAGTTATAAAGCTACATCCTCAGCTTTTCCAGTTCTTCAACAAAATGTTTTATTTGAACTATCAGGGACAGGGCTACCAGGCTATATTGTTTCCCTAGGGCTCCTGTAACAAGTTACTGTAGAACTGGGGGCTTTAAGCTACAGCATTTATTCCTTCATGCTTGTGGAAGCCAAAAGTTTGAAGTCAAGGCATTGTCAGAGCTTCACTCCCTTTAAAAGCTCTAGAGGAGAATCTTCCCTGTGTTATCGAGCTTCTGGTGATCCTTGCATTCTTTGGCTTGTGGCAGCATCACTCAAATCTCTGCCTCCAGCTTCATGTGTCTTCTAAGTGTCTTTCTCTTTCTTGTGTTTCTTATAATGATACTTGTCATTGGATTTAGGGTCCAGCCACATGAATAATCCAGGCTGATCTATCTTTATTTATATTTGCAGAGGCCTTCTTTTGCTAATAAGGTCACATTCATAGGTACTGGTGGGTTAGCACATGGTTATGTTTTTTGAAGGCCACCATTCAACCCACCATACAGAGGATACAGATTTGAAATGGAGAGGGGTTGTTTTTCTTAAGGCGCTTAGTTCAGGGTTGAGGGGCTCTTATGAGTGGAGCAGAGATGGAGTGTTTTTTTGTTTTTTGTTTTTTGTTTTTAACTTTTGAGCTCTACAATTTTCTGGCATCTAGAAATCACTATAAAAAGTCATCAGGTTGAAAAAACAAGTCCAGTCTGAATGGAGAGGATTAATACTGGCCCACCTGGATCTGTTTGGTCTGGCTGAGTTCAGCCAACCCTGTTGGTTGTCTGGAGGTTTGGGGGAGTGGGCAGGAAAATGAGAGAAAGCTGAAGCCTGTGAATTAGTTGGGATTTTTGATGGTTACATTGCTGGGAGGTGAGGAGCTGGATACCATAAAATAGGTCATTGGCTTTCTCTGTGGTGGACACAGAAAAAAGGAGCGTTTGTGTCTGCCTCCCAGCCAAGGTCAGAGCATGTCGGCCCTGGTGGATGACCTCACTGGCCAAGGCAGCTGCCCCACAGAGGTCTTCTCCTTCTCTCCAAGGCCTTGGGTCAAATGGTCTGCCAGAGCCTGGTGTGGTGGAGGAGGGCAGGTGCTATCGGGAATAAGACAGAGAAGTTTTGCTCATTTCTCTTCTTGGAACAGAGTTTTTATAATCTCTGCAGACTATCACTTGCTAGTTTTTATACTTTCCTGGGACTTTACCTTCTTCATGGCTGTTTATTGTCGGGAGCCGCAGCCGCCATTGCAGGATGGCGCCGGTTTCCTGCTTCTTGGTTCTTCACAAATATGTAGGCTAAAAAAGACGCATGCGCAAGATGCGTCTCTTGGCGTCAAACGGATATGCTAATCAGGGATTCTAACAGTGTTCTGTTATGAGCCAATCAGAGGTTGACACGCCTCCCCTCTGGGCTATATAAGCAACCGCTTTCCCTGCATGGGGCGCCCTCGCCACTTCCTAAAAGAGCTGTAACAATAAACCGCGTGTCAGAAGAATCCTGTCTGTGGCATTCTCCTTATCGGCGAGGCGGGCAACCACATTTATTATATTAAAAAGGCTCTTGGTAGTAGATATTATGGAATTATTGTTAACGGGCTTCCCTGGTAAAGAATCTGCCTGCAATATAGGAGCTGCAGGAGATAGGGCTTTGATCCCTGGCTGGGTTGGGAAGATCCCCTGGAGGAAGGCATGGCAACTCCTCCAGTATTCTTGCCTGGAGAGTCCCATGCACAGAGGAGCCTGGCAGGCTACAGTCCATAGGGTCACAAACAACTGGACATGACCGAAGTGACTTAGCATGCATGCATATTGTTAATAGTCTTAGGTATGATACACTTGTGACGAAGAACATCTTTAAAGAGCACAAGCTGAAGTAATTTCTGAATGTTACTAATGTTGACAGTTTTCAATATTTCAGTGAAAATGTACATAGATAAGCCTAATACCACAAAAATGTTAATTGCTAAATCTAGGTACAAGGTATGTGAATGTTCATTGTTCTTTCAACTTTTTCTATGCTTGAAATTGTTTTTAATAAAAATCTAAGGCGGATTGGGAAAGAAAGATTTTGAAACAGAATTGTTTGACCTATGTTTCATGGGCTCTGTGGGGAGACGTGGATGAGCTTCAGGGACCAGGAAGCTTGGAAATGTACATGTCAGCCTTTGTGTGTGTGTATGTGTTTTTATCCTCATTATGGGTAAAGTTTATTATTTGCAGCTCTTTGCTGATTCTCAGATGAATCTATGACTCTTCTTTCTCAAAATTAAACACTATTGCTTACAACTAGAGGTAAATTTGTATGCATTATACCTTTTGTAAATGGATACAAGTAGCCAAAGTCTGTTGCTGATATATCATTAGTACTTTGTTGCAAAATTTAATTGTTTGACCTATGTTTCATGGGCTCTGTGGGGAGACGTGGATGAGCTTCAGGGACCAGGAAGCTTGGAAATGTACATGTCAGCCTTTGTGTGTGTGTATGTGTTTTTATCCTCATTATGGGTAAAGTTTATTATTTGCAGCTCTTTGCTGATTCTCAGATGAATCTATGACTCTTCTTTCTCAAAATTAAACACTATTGCTTACAACTAGAGGTAAATTTGTATGCATTATACCTTTTGTAAATGGATACAAGTAGCCAAAGTCTGTTGCTGATATATCATTAGTACTTTGTTGCAAAATTTGAGTTCATTTATAAATATAAAATGTATACTAATCTTTTACTCATTAACACATTTCTTGATTCTTCTTATTCTTGATTCTTTTCCTATCATTGTTGATGTTTTAGACTTTTTCACAAGTTTAAAATACTAATCGCTAGTATGAACATATATGTTTAAGCTTGCACAAATTTAAAACTGAAATAATCATTTTGGTATTTTTCTAGATTATAAAAGTAATGTAGACCCACAAAATATAACTTGTAAAATATAGAAATGTATAAAAAAGGAAGTAAAGTTACCATTAACCCATGCTCCAGAGGTAGCTGCTGTTAATATTTTGTTGAATTTCTTCCTTTTGGTGGTTTGGCACCTGTGTGTCTGCATATATATGTAGACACTTTATTGCTTCCTCAATATTTTTATAAAGAAGAATTCAAATGAAGAAGAATTCAAATTTCTTCAGTCTTCATAAATCAGTCAATCAGTTCAGTCACTGAGTCATGTCCAACTCTTTGTGACCCCATGAACCACAGCACACCAGGCCTCCTTGTCCATCACCAGCTCCCGGAGTTTACCCAAACTCATGTGCATCGAGTTGGTGATGCCATCCAGCCATATCATCCTCGGTCGTCCCCTTCTCCTGCCCCCAATCCCTCCCATCATCAGAGTCTTTTCCAATGAGTCAACTCTTCGCATGAGGTGGCCAAAGTACTGGAGTTTGAGCCTCAGCATCAGTCCTTCTAATGATCACCCAGGACTGGTTTCCTTTAGGATGGACTGGATGGATTTCCTTGCAGTCCATGGGACTCTCAAGAGTCTTCTCCAGCACCACAGCTCAAAAGCATCAATTCTTCGGCACTCAGCTTTCTTCACAGTCTAACTCTCTCATCCATACATGACCACTGGAAAAACCATAGCCTTGACTAGACGGATCTTTGTTGGCAAAATAATGTCTCTGCTTTTGAATATGCTGTCTAGTTTGGTCATAACTTTCCTTCCAAGGAGTAAGCGTCTTTTAATTTCATGGCTGCAATCACCATCTGCATAAATATGGTTGTTCAAATCTACATTTTTAGGTTTTTGTGAAGACAAGATTTCCTTGAAATCTCTTGTCTTCTGAGTACTTAATTTGTTGTTGCTGTTGTTTCTCTGTCACTAATCTGTGTCCAGCTCTTTGTGACTCCATGGATTGCAGCATGCCATGCTCCCCTGTCTTTCACTATCTCTTGGATTTTGCTCAGATTCATGTCCATTAAATTGATGATGCTGTGTAACTATCTCACCCTGAGCAATATTATTTATATTCACCATCATAGTTATAGTTTATTTTGCCCCATTGAGTTGCTTCCCTGAGATGGGTAAGAAAAAAATTTTAAGTCCATACTGGTTGTTAAGGATGGAACCATAGCACAGTTGACCCCAAATTGTTGGAAATCTGGGTGGCTGGGGTTGGGGATGGGGAAATCTGAATAAGCCCTGATTTGTGTGTAGCTTGTTCTTACAGATTTGATATTTGGTGAAGTCAGAAGAGTGTAAAGGAACAAAGCTATGGTTGCCTACATAGTCACTTTTGGGAGCCAGGAGATGTCATGGGGCAGAAGAGAGATAGAGAGACCTGGAAAGACTGGCCGTGTGGCACTTGCCCTCTTCTGATTTTCAGTGGCAGCTGGTGAGGCCCTAATCACGTTGATTTGAACCAGAGTTATTTGTTTACTTAGGTAAGTGGATGTAAAGCCCCAGCAAAGCGTCTGGTACTTAAATAACACAAAACAAATATTAATTCCCTCATGTCATATTAGACCATGAGTTCTTGGGAGGTATTTGTATTGTTTTATGCAGTAAAGAAGAGCATGGGGCTTGGATCCAGATAAACCTGTTTAGGGTGCTAAGTTTGCCTCTTATTAGCAGTGTGACCTTGGGAAACTTGCTTAATAAGGATAGTAATAGTTTCTGTCTTTTGGGGTTCTTGAAGGAATTAAGTAAAGTCATTCCTATAACAAAGATATATATCAAGGGCTAACTACATTCAGAGCACTGTTTTAAGCGCTTTAGTTGTGACCGTCTATTGAATTTACATAAATCTGTATGCTAGGTGCTATCATCTTCATTTTGCAGACTATAAAACTGAGGCACAGAGAAGGTTAGTAACGTGCCCAGGGTCACAGAGTTATTACCCAGGTGAACTGGAATCTGAATGGGGGTAGTTAGTACTCTGGTAGTTTTACATCCCTTTTTGCACGGCATCTTGCCATGGCCATCCCCCCATTGCAGGTCTGTGTGACTGTATGCCAAGGAAATGCTTGCTGAGTAACATTTACAGGCTGTCTTTTCCAGTTGCTAGTAAGAAGATCACTAAATGTATTCCTGCAAGTTTGAGTAAATTTATGGAAGAAAGGTTGGTCTGGTGAAGATTTCTACTGCTCCCTGTTCCCATCAGCTGCTGAGCGGAGCTGCTGCCAGACTGATGACTCTTCTCCCATGTGCAAGAGGGTGAAGCATGAGGGTGTTACCAGGAACTGAGACCTGGATGGGCTTGCAGGACCGGGCACCCAGCCGAGTCACACCCAGCTCGTGGGCGCTGGCCAGCTTTGGGGCTAAGCTATTGCCCCGGAGAGGCTGGGCAGGGCAGGCAGCTCATTGCTTGCTGATTCTCTGGTCTCCCAGGGCAACAGCCTGGAGCCAACTGTGGTTACCTGTGGGAATGCTCCTCCTGAGTCAGCAGGGCCTGTGGTGCCTCAGGGTGTGGCAGAGTGTTCCTTTGGGCCCCGCACAGATGGCATTTATCTCACAGGATGTCGCTGTGCCATCATGGGCTGAGGGTTAGAGCTGCAGGATAGAAGCTACTTGATTTGAGCTCAGTTAGGTCCCCCAAAAGTGTTAAGTTCCACTGGGTTTTTGCTGGATGCATAAAACACTTGAGATGGGGATATTGTAAGCCTGTTACTGTATCAGTGCATCAGTGACCATCAGAAAGAGACTAGAGACCTTGGTTCTAAAATCAGCTCTTTCTCTTATTTGTTGCATATTTGGGGAGATCACTTTTTCTCCTTTAGACTTCAATTTCCTCATCTGGAAAATGAAAATAACTCCTGTCCTACTTGTATCCCTGGATTCCTCTGAGAACCAGATGGGATGATGAATGTGAAAATAGTCACTAAGCAGCCAGTGCTGCCTGAAAGTGAGGAGCTATTTCTTTTCCTGCAGGTAAATCATACCACTCTGGCTCCTAGTGATCCTCCTGGTTTTTTGTTTGTTTTGTTGTTTTGTTTTGTTTTTTAGTTTCTGACTGTGGTTAGCTTGGAGGGCAGGAATATTAAGAGAGAGGGTGGCTAGATTCCTGACCTGAGATGCCAGTTGTTCTAAGAGGAGATAGTCTCAGGAAGCTGGTGCTAGAGGCTACAGGATCAGCAACCCCTGTCCTGGAGAACCTCTCTCCATTTCCAGCTTTGGTGGATTGAGCTGTTCTTTAGTGCCTCTCAGTCTTCTGTGGTACTTTTGGAAATTCTCATTTTATTTTTCTTAGGCTCCAAAATCATTGCAGACAGTGACTGCAGCCATGAAATTAAGAGACGCTTGCTCCTCGGACAGAAAGCTATGACAGATCTAAACAGCATATTAAAAATCACAGACATTACTTTGCCAACAAAGGTCTGTCTAGTCAAAGCTATGGTTTTTCCAGTAGTCATGTGTGGATGTGAAAGTTGGACCATAAAGAAGGCTGAATGCCAAAGAATTGATGCTTTTGAACTGTGGTGCTGGAGAAGACTCTTGAGAGTCCCTTGGGTAGCAAGAAGATCAAACCTGTCAATCCTAAAGGAAATCAATCCTGAATATTCATTGGAAGGACTGTTGCTGAAGCTCCAATACTTTGGCCATCTGATACAAAGAACTGACTCACTGGAAAAGACCCTGATGCTGGGAAAGATTGAAGGCACCAGGAGAAGGGGGCAGCAGAGAATGAGATAAGTAGATAGCATCACCAACTCAGTGGACATGAGTTTGAGCAAACTCCAGGAGATAGTGGAAGACGGAGGAGCCTGGCATGCTACAGTTCATGGGGTTGCAAAGAGTCAGATACAACTTAGCAGCTGAACAACAATAATTTTAGGGGCACATATTGAGGTGCAGGTCACTCTGAGTGAAGATTTCTTTGGAAGAGGGAGGAGGAAGCCCTGACAAGATTAAATCTCAACACACAAGGACTAAAGAAGAGAGGGAAAAAGCAAGGGAGGAGAAAAGGCGGGTGATGCTAGCCCAGTGGCAGCTACGCTGGCTCTTATATTCACACCATAGATTTTTGGCAGGAACAACACAAGCCTATTCAGCTAGGTTTTGTTTGTTTTGTTTTGAAGTGTTTGTTCTTTGTGCATTGAGATATAGCTGCTGTTGCACCAAAATAGTCTGCTAATGGCTGCGTAATGATAGACAGGAGTGAGATCTGGCCCACAGGTGTTCTGCACCGGGTTCCAACTAGAGCATAGCCTCAGGGGGGTGACATAAAACTTGTGTCACAGAAAGTGAGGGAGGGAGGCTTAGTGAGGAACTTGAGACTTGCCTTCATATATCTGAGGACCCATCCTGGGGGAGTGTAGCTGACTCTGTTAGCTTCCAGCTTTTCCTCCTCCTCTGTAGGGGAAGACTTTGGCTCATTATAAGCAAGAACTTTCTGTAAGTCCAGATACCTAAAGATGGTGGAGCAGAAACTGACTGATCTCATGAAATAGCCCACGTGGAAGAGTCTCAGAGACGCAGTGGGGTTGACTGAGACCATCTCCCTCCAAGTGCGAGAGGCTGTGACCTCAAGGACTGAGTTTGCAGCATTATGATTCCCCCGACATGAAGTTCACTCAGCAGTGCTGCAGAGCTTTCCCCGTGATGAAGCTCTCCTTTCTAACTGCTTTGTTGGACCTTTCTGCGTGGCATAAGCCTCTGAGGCGCTGTGAAGCTCCACTGCCCTCTGCTTTTGCTGGGAGGAGAGAGTGGCCCGCGTTTGTCACTCTGTGCTCTGACTGTCCCCCCTTTCCATGTTTCCTGTTTCTTCTTTGTCCTTACCTTGTTGCTCTTGGCCCCAGAATTTCTGTGGATTTGTTCATACCCAAATCCGTACACAGATTTTCTGCCTTGAAAAGCTTGTGAAGTGTGTTAGGGATATTTTGACAGTCTTGGGCTGTATTTTGGTGGCTGGAAATCAACCAGAGAACAGCCAGATTGCATGCTTGCTTACTGAGGTCTACTGATGATGTGCGTACACTTCTTTACTCCTGATGATGTAGGCTGCTTTCTCACTTCTCACTTCTGTTTTCTAGGTCCTTGGGCCATAGGTACTTCTTGGAGAAGATCCTTCTCTTCTGATGCGACTATGCTTTTACTGATAGCTCTGTGCTTTTTTTTTGTTCTCATCTCCCAGATACCATCTTTTTTCCTTGATTTCCTTTTTTCTCATTTCAGTCCAAGTTGCCGGCCCATATTTCTTGCTTACCCTAATATTTCTTCCATCTTAGAAACCCCTCTGAGGTGAAGGTAACTGTTTCTGCCAATGTTTATACCTGCCTTCTAGAAAAACTTTGGATTTTGGGTGAGGATTGAGGTAGTGGACCCTAGTCCCCTTTAAAAGGGCTTTAACCATTCAGACCACCATCTCTTGTGAACTGAATTGATAGGATGGTTACCTCCAGGAACATCTTTTTGCTCAGTCATGGTTGTGAATTTCTGGTATGTTTCTACATTTTCATCATTTTGATCATTCTTTTCAGATTCCAACATAAAGACATGTTTTTGGTGCCTTTAATTTTCAAATCTAAAATGTTAAAGGCTAAGGAAGACTAACTCTTGAATGTACTCTGTCTGTTGACCCAAGACACCAAGTCAACTGGGCACTGATTCGGCAACAGGCGTTGGGGTCAGCTGGGGATAAAGGAGTTGGTGTGACAGCATCTTGCCCTCAGGCATTCAGAGTCCAGGTCAGGGGATTACCCTAGGGCATGATGAGGGCCAGATGAGTTGATGTGGGTGCACCCATGGGGAACGCTTGAATTCTGCTTGAGGGGGGATGGAGTAGGCACAAGGGAGAAGGATGCTCAGCTAAAATGTGAAATCTCAGTTAGGTCTTAACAGGCAAGGAACAGCATTTGGAGAAGCAAAGGATTATGGGAAGAGTGGTGTGTTTGGGGATCATGAGCATCTGGGTATGAGTAGATGTGGTGAAGGCAGGTGGAAATGAGAGAGGGTGGGGAGGAGGAGAGATCTTAGAGGTGCTCTTGAAGGTCCTCGGGCACCGGGTGAAGGAGTGGGGACACTGGTGATGAGAATTATTGATCTCCACCCACCCCCTTGCCCCCAGTCACCAAGACCTTTCTTTAGGGCTCTCCTGCCCCCCAACTCGGGAGATGCTCTGAGATGCTTCTGTAAGTTAATGGGCTTCCTGCTGCAAAATGGAAGGCAAATAGGAGTAGCAGGAGACTGGCCATGAGGAGATGGCCTCAGGGGATTTTGTGATAACCCAGGTAAGAACCATGGAGCATTCATGGGACCAGCAGTTTCTTCCTCACAGACTGCATCACTGCCCGCCACATCCAGAGTGCTTTTTGCTGGTGCTCAGGTGGCCTCTGGCTTGCCTCCCAGAACCTCCCTTCCCAGAACTCATCCTCCTGTTTGTAGTGTCGCCTGACGGGGTCTGCATCGCCCATGCTCTCTCGGGCCCTACCTCAGGACCCACAGGTCAGAGACACAGTGGGATGGATGAGGTGTCGCCTCAGGCTTACCCTGAGGTGGCAGTCCTTACAGGAAGACAGATACTCTCTGTGTCTCAGCTGAGTCTGGGTTGGGCTCACCATCTCCTTAACATCTACTGCAGTCCTTGCAGCTGTCTGAAGAAATGGATTATGTGGGCCAGGGAGGCCTGTCTGCGTTAATGTGAACTCAGAGACTTCCTGCTCACGGCCCGCGGTGGCTTCAGACGTGCTCCTGCAGGCCTTTTAGCTGCGCCAGGGGAGGTTCTTGTGTGACCTCACCCAGCTGAGCAGGTGCCTGTGGCGCCCTCAGGAATACCGGCAGCTCCCGGGACTTCGCCAGCTTCCCGGAGAAGAAGCCTGTCATCCCAGCCCTTCCCTCTACGCTCTGACTCTCGAGGTTTAAAGCAGCATTTGCCTGAATGTTCTAGGTGTTGGGCTGACAGAGACCTCATGGTGGTCCAAAACCTTTGGGAATACTCTGGGTTGAAGAATGCCTTAGTTCACTGCAAGCCTTCTGGAAGTCTCTAATGTGCAATACAACTGGCCCTCTGTAGCCAGGACTATGTCATTTGATATGGGGGACTTGAGCATCCTGGATTTGGGTATCCACAGGCTGGAACCAATCCCATGGCAGTCCCAAGGGATGTCTGTGTTTATATTGTGAGTCTCCCTGAGGGGCTGAGAATATGAGTTCCACACTGATTTGGCCAAGGCGCTTCCTCATGGCCTCCTCTTTGCCGCCAGAGATGTTTTCCCTTCAGGAGAAAGCAGCTCATCTGGGGACTGAGCTTTGTGGAGGAGACTCTCAGAGCAGCTAAACCTCATCTCCTAGATTTTGGAGGGAGTCTCGTTCGGGTTAGCAGTGCCCCAGTTTGCCTAGAGCGGTTTATTTCATACGTGTTGCCCCAGCATAATTCGAACGGACTCCTGACTTCTACTTTCCAAAGTGCCCCGTCTGAGAGGATGAATGATGTGGTCACTGTGGCCACAGTCCTCCATGGAGCCCAGAGCCCGGCCACTTGGCCTTCTGGAGTCCAAAGGGCAGCTATTGTTAGGCTGCCTTCTGCTTCTGCCCATGACATGGTCTGAGGTCACCCTTTGACTCACCACTTGCTCTCTGACAACCTTTGATATTTGCCAGTGGGTCCCGAATTCTTTCCCCTTTATTCAGCCACCATATTCAGCCTGGCGAAATGCCTCACCTTCTCAAAAGTGGTTATGCAAGAGAGTGACGGAAAACCCGGGCCCCTAAGGCTCGCAGACCTTTTGTGTTAGATGTCCCTGCACAATGCGAGCCTTCAGTTGGGGCATTTCTGGACCGCCTCAGCTGATGAACTTTTGGACTCTGCGTCCGCTCGTCTGTTGCTGAATTGTTTATCGGTGTCATTCTTTCTCCTCCTTCCCTTGTCTTTTCTTTATTCCTGCAACTGAAACAGCTACCTTCCTGCTCTCAGATGCTCTGAAGGAGTCATGTTAGAAATAGCAAGAAACCATTCTTATTTAGGAGATGAGAGAAATAAAAGGAAAAAGGCCAAGAGGACAGAGCAGGAACCAATAGCTGATGAATTAGGGAGACCATAGAACCTATGGAGACAAGTGAAAGAACTAGAAATTGTCTTGATTCTTTTGAAGAGGCAGTTAGTACCCTAAAAGATTTGATATCAACTTTGTTTCGCTTAAAAAAAATTTTTTTTTATTGACAAATTCACTTTCAAAATGTTATAGTGTCTGGATTTCCATAAATAATTCTTTAGGTGGAGACTCAAGGTAGAAAGAGGAGGATTTATTGAAGAAATGCTTTCCTTTTTATTTGATAACTTGAGAAACATCATTATAGTATTTGCAAAAGCCTCCAAATAGTCTCACCAGTTAGAAATACAGAAGGAAACTAGTGATCAAGTATTTGGCATTTCTTTCTATTAGGGGAAGTTTGGAGATTTAAATCTTACGTACCTGAGTTTTATCTGGTTGGAAATGCCCCCAAAGCAATAAGTTTCTTCATGGATATTTTGTTTAATCTTCTTAAAGTTGTCTGGGACAGACTCTTAAACCCATGTATCTTTCTCAAAAAAACAAAGCACTATTTTGTCTTAAAATTTAATCTTTTTAAAAAATCACTCAAGTTATGGATCTTAAAAATAAACTTCTCTTTTTTTGGTGACCATTTTGTCATTCCCCCCTACCTCGCTTCCCACCAACTACATAGTTTTGGTTTGCCTTCTTTTGAGCATGTGGAGGAAATTTTTTTTTCTCCTCAATCCTTTTGAAAGAATGAGGTTATTTGGCTTTAATACTGTCATCTAGGCTTTTCTTGTATGTGTGTGTTTATAACAGTTTTTAATTGGCCTAAATACCACAGTTTTCAGCTCATCCACCTCTTGTAGAGTCTTCATGACTTTCTTTGACCAAAAAAACCCACACTATACAAAAATCAAATCAGAACCCTATACAACAAAATCAGACCTCCGGTCCTCAGGAGATAACTAAGATTATTTTCTTATTTTTAAAACTATACTTATGCACATAAATATATGCATATATATCAGTATTAAATTTTGTTTCAAAAATGCTTCAACCATATTATGTAAATCCTGATGGAGAAATTTTAAGAAATTATCTGTACCTAGACATTAAAATCAAACCTTGATTCCACAAGCTCCACCTTTTTGTTGACTTTATTTTTAAGAGAGCAGGCCATTTAATTAAAAAAATTCTCCTTTTCTTTCTTTTCTTTCCCCCTCCCCTCCCCCACCTTTGCTATTGTCTCTTAGGACCAGGAAGTTTATATATAAACAGAAGCCGTAATCAGACCCCTGACCTCCTCCGGGCTTTCAACCCAGTGTTTCCACAGAGGGATTAACCCCAAATACCAGCTTGCTCTCTGAGGCAAAATTGCTCCCGAGGCGGGCATCACCAAAGGGTTTTCTTCTTTCTAGGCTTTCACATTCACCCTGCAAATAAGGTCTTCTCAAAGAGAGGCTTAAAGGAGGCCAAGGGAGAGCAAACTGCCGGGCAGGCTGGAGCCAGGAGGGATGCTGAGAATTCTCTGGGCTCTCCGGTCCCTTAGTCTGTCCTCTGCCCACCAAATGGTCTACCTCCCAGATCCAGGGGGGTGGTGAGAAAGTGCCAGTTTGCTTGCTCTAATAAGGCAACGCTCTGCATGGGTGTGCATGTGTGTACGTGAGTCGGTGTGTGCGCACATGCCCCCATCTTTACACACAGGGGGTCCTGTGGATGGCCGGCTTGGGGACACTCAGGGACGCTGGCAGGAGCAGAGCGCAGGGGTGGTGGGGGTCAGGATGTCCCTCCAGGGGACACGAGCACTAGCGCTGGCTTCTCGTCCAGAACCACAGCTGTGTGCCTGCGAGGGGAAAGTTTGCAAGTCATTCTGTTTTATTCCTCACTGCAGGTCTTAGAAGGTCCACTCAGGAGGGAACGCTTTGAACCAAGCACCAAGCTCTGGGCCAGATGCCAAGTCAGCTCTGAAAACAGTCAGAGCTCCCCTCCGGCCCCCTACTTGCTGGGCGGAAAGGCTGAGAGAGTGGGTTCCACTTCTGCATGCCCCTGCCCCCAGGTCGTTTCCCCATGTCATCACCACCCAAACAGCCCTGCTCTAAGCCAAGATGCAAAGAAGAAAAAACAAGGCATTTTTCTTAGGCCAACTTATCCTCTTTCCACCCGGACCCCCAACAATTTCTCACCCGGCAGACAAAGTATCTTTCTTTAAAGACTCCATGTAGCATGTCCAGAAATATCTCCTGTTATTAAGAAGCGGGGTGGGGGTGGGGAAAGGGCCCGATGAGGCTACTTACTTAATAGCTCCTAACAGCTGTGGAAAGTTTGATGCCGCAGGAGCACCCAGACAGAAAATTAAAAAACTAATAAAGTCCTCAGTGTGGGGGCGCTGGCATCACGACAGCTTTACTTCTCCAGACACCTAATAAAGAGACATTCCGGGACACTCACTCATAAGGGGAGTCTGCAGGGGTCACGAGAACAGTGGAAGGCGAGCCATGGAAACACAGCAGTCACATCCCTGCAGGAAAGGGACTTGGCCGCCTCTTTCCCCACTCTTTGCTCCCTTTTAGAAAAATCGCAAGGTGCTCAGGACCAAAAGGAAAAAAACAGACCAAAAAAAAAAAAAAAAGAAAGAAAGAAAGAAAGAAAAGAAAAAACAAAACAAAAAACCCACAAAAGAGGAGGGGATCGATTCCAGGAGCCCTGGGTTTAGAAATCTGACTTTCATGGACAGAAAAAACACAAGGCTGATGACAGGAAGTGAGGGTAAGATTGGGAGGTGGTCTGGCTTCTGGTGGTAGCAGAGAAAGCTTGGAGGATTGAGGCGGATTCCGCTGGATTTGGGGAATTACCCTCCTCCTCCTCCAAAACCACCTTCTCACGTGGGTTTTTTTCCACCGATTTTACTTGGTCATTTTGGATCTGAGTTCCTTGGAGTCTGCTAGGTTACGGGGTTGCTGGTTGAGACTTTGGTTGTAACAGACATTTATGTTACTCTGTCTTGGTTCTCAAGTCAGTTTTGTTTCATTTGAAGGGAAAAAATAGTGACTTTAAACAAGCATTGAATATCACTCAATGGAGATATTCATTGAGGTGGTGGTACTGGTCTTCTCACAGGCATAATTGTAAACATGCCAAAAGTGGAGGAGGGCGGCCTGTTAGGAACAAGACAGTGAAGTCAGGCAGGCAGAGAAAATGAAATGCTGCATGATCTCACCTATGTGTGGAATCTAAAAAAAAAAAAAAAACAAAAAAAAACAGAGAACAGATCGGTGGCTGCCAGAGGCAGGTCAGGGGGTGTGGTGGTGATGGCTGGAATGGGAGGAGAATTAAGTGAAAAAAAAAAAAAAGAGAGTGAAAAGAATGTTGATTCCATTTCTTAATCTGATGCCGCGTTCTGTTCAAGTTTTTGAGAATGGCTCGGCTGGGTTCTCACTTTTTGCCTGATATTCTGAGACCCGCCACCAGACTGGTTCCTTGGGATTATCTCTCCTCAGAAGTGGTTACAACTGAGTAATGTTACATTTGCTGTAGGATACAGTTTAACATTGTGCAAATCTGTGAAATGGCTTTTGCAGGCTCGCCTGGGGGTAGTCGATGCACAGATTTCTGGAGGTCTCCTGGTACCACGGAAAGAGAACTCGAGACAGAAACCTGGGCCCCATCCCCTCCAGCTCTCTGTCACTGATGGGCCAGGGTCACTTAAACAAGCCACTTTTCTCCCGTGGACCTCAGTTTCTTGTTCTGTAAGATGAAATGGTGGGAAACGACTTCTAAGGGCCCTTCCCACTCCCATGTGTGATTCTGTGGGTGAGAAGGTTGCTCTCTGTGTTGGCATTCCTGGTTTCCTGGGTCAGAAAGAGTGCTTCCTTCTGGCTTTTTGTTCAGCTGTGGCTTGGCAGAGCAGAGACGCAGGCCTTGGGCGTGGTGGCAGGCAGATTGGTGGTTATGGGAGTGAGATGAAATATGGGTTTTTGAACTTCTCAAGCCTAGAAACCCTTCCTTGATCTTTTCTGTTTTGATTTTTCTTAAAAAAAAGGAGGGGGAGTTGTTTCACGCATGCCTGCATTTAAAAAAAGAGCAGTGCCACCGCTGGGGTGGGCATGGGCTGGTTTCTAGTGGGTGGCTCTCTCTGAAGAAAGCCTAGGACATTCTGGTTTAAACTGGAAGGACCTGGAGCACTGCCTGTCAAGTTTCAGTGTGTAAGGACCATTTGCGGGTCTTGCTGAGTCCAGATGCTGGTTCAGTAGCTTTGGAGTGGGGCTGCAAGTCAGCATTTTCAATGAGCTCTCAGGCAATGCTGCTAATGCTGGTCCGTGGATGACACTTTTGGTAATGAGGCTAGACCACCCCAGCTCAGGTCTCCCCTTGGTTCCTCCAGGGAACAGCAGAACTTGCTGCACGGGAACACTGCACCAGACCCTCCAGAGTGGGGCTTCCAGAGGAACAGGCCGCCCTATGTTAAGAGATGACTTTGCAGGTTCATTCTGAGGTCAGTCAGTCACAATCTGGCTGAGAATCAGTCTTTATGAATGTTCAGCCTTTTGCCATCTGATGCTCGAGTGGAGAAGGCAATGGCACCCCACTCCAGTACTCTTGCCTGAAAAATCCCATGGACGGAGGAGCCTGGTGGGCTGCAGTCCATGGGGTCACACAGAGTTGGACACGACTGAAGTGACTTAGCAGCAGCAGCAGCTCGAGTGGTTTCCTCTCTCCATCTCTCTGTCCCGCTCTGTGTTTCCAGCATTGGAAAAAGAAAAATTTGACAATGGGATAAGGAAGAACAGGTATCAACACTTAGGAAGCTACAGAACTGAATTGAATGAGCCCCATACTCTAGCTCATCAACAACATTTTATAATTTAGCAAATCTAGAACGAGTGCTGCAGCTAACTAAAGAAATATAAAGAATTTAATGCACCTCCCTTAACTGAGCTGCACACCAGGGCCACCTTCCTGGTAGTAATATGGCACCAGTAACCTCATTAGGAGAGAAGGATTGCTTATAGGACAAATCTTAGAAACTAAAACAGCAGAGGGATGTCCTTCAGGAGGACTAGCTCTAGGCTAAATTGAGCTGAGCAATGAGCAGGGGCCAGAAAGGCCCATCTGGACCTGGGACTGATGGCAGGACAATGTACCCTGTTCCATCTGACCTCAGTCTTGGGGACAAGGTCTGGTTTCATTCTTCCAGTGTTGTTTGGTCAGGAATGTAAACCCCGGTGGCTCTTGTTCTTCAGTTTGTATAAGATCTACTGGAGAGGCTTATTAGGAGTTCATGTTCCAGGGCCCTACCTTGAGATTCTAGTCCAAGAACTCTGAGCTGGGCTCCAGCCAAAGCAGGCTGAACTTTGCAAGGTTCCTGAAGGAAGCTCACAGATGCTTTTTTTTTTTTTTTTTGTAGAAATTATAGAGAGGGTTCCAGTGACTTCACCCTAAACCCAGTTGAGTGTATGCAGGTTCCTTCAACACCATGGGTTTTCATCTTTCCAAAGAGCAGACCAAATGAACTTTGCATGGGTAGGCTTCTTTAGACACCATACAGGTAATTTGCTCTCTGTCTCTCCGTCTGGTGTGGTTTGTGAGGTTGAGTAGCAGGGCAGGCTGAGTTTGACTATCAGCTTGGGCGTTTACTTGCTAGTCACTTACTTGGACCAGTCACTGTGCCCTTGGGGCTAAGGTTTCCTCCACTCAAAATGCGCACAGTCATTAGGAAGAACAAAGTATATGAACATGTTATTAGTCAAGGCATGCTGTCTACTGGCAACTGTTGCCTGCTCTGTAATCTGAGAATGTTGCCCTTGAGGATGATTTGGGGAGTCTAGATAGCAAGTGGGCTCTCTTTCTGGCAGCTTTTCATGTTTTCTTTCCCTGAGGAACAAGAACTTCAACCTCCAGATTTTGTGTAAATATTGAATTTATAGCAATGGCTTTGTGGAGTGTTCCAGTTTCCTGGGTTGATGATTAATGTGGTATCCTCAGAGTGTCTTGTGCCTTCTCCAAAGGCTTTTCTTGCTAGTCCAGTGAACTGCACCAAAGTGAAATGTCATTTCTGCTTTTCTCTCTATTGTCATGTGGAGGTGGGAGCAGAAGCTCTCTATATTACCCTGTAGGGCAGAAAAAGCATCAGCTGAGACACACACAGGGAGGGGAAATTAGGTCTAGAATCTGGAATTCCCTGTTTGGACAGCTTCCCTGATCCAAAACCTTGGCTGGCTTTTCATTGCCTATTGAGTTAGGCGCAGACTTCTCTGTCTGGGTTTAAATGTCGTGTTGCCTGGCTTTAGCAAGCTTTGTTAATCCTGTATCCTCTTTGTAAGTAACTTGCATCACAAAAGCGATGAACACTCTTCAATCTGGACTTTCAATCCAGATGCTGTTCTGCAAAGCATCAGTCTGCAAAACCTCTCCAGTGGTCTGTCTTATCATTATAGCAAATTCAAAATATCCTCATGGACACCTATCAACCTGCCCTTAACTTCATTTCTCTTCCCATCTATCTGTTTGTGGAAGCATGATCTGGTCTTAAGGAACAAAGACTGGCTTGGAAGCCTTGAAATCTCTTTCTTCTATCATCTGATCTTGCACTAGGACCCACTACTTTGAACTGTCTCGATATTAATAGTTATAAACCTCTTTTCCAGTTCTTACAGTTCATTCTATTTCTTTTTCCTCCACATCAACAATGAGCTCTAACATTATAGCTCATGGGCCTGGTTGGTTCTTACTTGTGGAGGAGAACAGTATGTGACCAGCACATGTGGTGTAAATAGAGCTTTTTTGATAGCATGAGACAAGCATAAATCCATGATGTGTAATGCCAAGTAAGTCCATACATAGCGTGCTTTCATTAGGAAAAATACACCCTCTAGAACAAGCAGAGTTATTGTCCTGATCAGCTTTGCACTGATTGAAACATACCCGGGGTGCTTCTTATGTTGTGGTATGTGTATTACATACACATGTATGTGTCATGTCAAAGACATTACCTTAAGTCTCCCATTACTACTACGTTTCTATCAAAATTTCCCCCTGAATTTCTGAGAATTCTTGCCTTATTATTATTTTTTAGTTCTATATTGGTGATTCAGACAGTAAAGAATCTGCTTGCAAAGCAGGAGACCTGGGTTCAATCTCTGGGTTATGAAAATTCCCTGGAGGAGGGCATGGCAACCCACTGCAGTATTCTTGCCTGGAGAAACCCATGGACAGAGGAGCTTGGCGGGCTACAGTCCATGGCTACAAAACAAAGATTGGAAACGACTCAGCAACTAACATACATCTGACATATAATGATTCATGCAGTCATATTTTCTTTGTGTTTACTTTGTTAATATTTATCTAAATTTCATTTAAGCTTTTCACATTAAATTCTACTTGGATATAAACATTTTATCCTTATTTCTTTATAGATTGTGTGTATGATGTATTTGCTAGCTTATCTTTCTTTAATCTGATACTTTATTTTAGGTATATATCTTGGGATAGCATATTGATAGGTTTGATTTTTCAAATATGAGAGTTTATTATCATAGTTACTCTGTTAGTTTTTATTTGAAATAAGTCAAATTGTTTATGCTTTCTGTTTTTTGTTTTTTAAGAATTCTTTCTTGCTCTTCAAATTTATTTTCTGCTATAGTGTTTATATTTGCCTTCTTTCTCTTTTTTTTGTTTGTTGCTTGTTGTGAGACTGTCTCTTATACACATCTTATATATCTTGGGATAGCATCTTGATAGGTTTGATTTTTCAAATATGAGAGTTTATTATCATAGTTACTCTGTTAGTTTTTATTTGAAATAAGTCAAATTGTTTATGCTTTCTGTTTTTTGTTTTTTAAGAATTCTTTCTTGCTCTTCAAATTTATTTTCTGCTATAGTGTTTATATTTGCCTTCTTTCTCTTTTTTTTGTTTGTTGCTTGTTGTGTGCATGTGTTGGTTGATGGAATGTATAGGTCTTATTTCAAAATTCCATTTAGATTGCATTGAAAAATTTGAAAGGGCCTATATTTTCTGAATCAATAATTAAAAAAAAACACTAGCTATCAACTGTTTTCTATGTAATGTTAGGAAATAAACACACTTTTGTTCTCCCCTTCCCTATTTTATTCAGTTCCATGTTCTATTTATTTAATCTTGGATTTTAGACCCAGATAGGACTTCCCTGGTGGCTCAAACGGTAAAGCGTCTCCCTACAATGCGGAAGACCTAGGTTCAATCCCTGGGGTTGGGAAGATCTCCTGGAGAAGGAAATGGCAACCCACTCCAGTATTCTTGCCTGGAGAACTTCATGGACTGAGAAGCCTGGTAGGCTACAGTCCATGGGGTTGCAAAGAGTCGGACATAACTGAGTTATTTCACTTCAGTACTCTCCCATACCCTTGCCCAATGTTTGGTTTGCAAACATATAGAAAAGTTGAAAGGATGCTACAGTGAAGACCCATATACGCAACATCTAGTTTCCACCATTGCCATCATACTTTGCTTTCCTATGTATGTATCCATTCTTTTGTCCATTTATCAACCCAGTTTTTAAAAAATGCATTTCAAAGTAAATTGAAGACATCAGAACACTTTGCTCAAAATATTTCAGCATGAGCATTATTAACTAGAATTTAACATTTGCTTGCAGTCTTTTTACCCCTTTGAGGTAAAGTTTGCAAACAATGAAGTACTCAAATCTTAAATGTATTTTCTTTGAATTTTGATAAATATATATCAGATGCTATTTTTTTTAATTAGAGGACATTTATTTTACAATATTGTGATGGCTTCTGCCATACATCAAGATACCAGTTGTTATTCTTAACATTATTTTCTCTTTCAATAATTATTATTTTGTATTTTAAAAACTCTTTTACAATCATGCTTTAACATTATTTTATATGATATACTTAAATGGTTTTAGTAATCACCATGAGTTCCATTTCATCAGAACTTCACCATTCTTTATTTTGATTAATCTCAGTTGGCTGGAGTGTAACTTGAGTATCTTTTTTCAAGAAAGATGTGTGTGACTTACTTTAAGAATCTCTGAGTAGCTAGAAATCTTCTTATAGTTCCTTCAGACACGAATGACAACTTGGATGAGTTTACAAGTCTTAACTGGCAATCTTTTGCACCCAAAACTATAGATATTTCTCTATTGTCATCTGATCTTTAATGTTGCAGGGCTGTCTGAGGCCTGGATAATTGTAAAATTCTTCTATTATTCCTGAACTTGAATGTATCTAGTAATTGAAATCTTTGAGATGATTTGCCAGGTACTCAGTGGGACCTTTTGATCTGCAAATATTCGGTATATAGTTTTATCCAATTATGACAGACGGTAATGTTTCCCCTAAAGGCACATTTCCCTTCTTAGCAACCTAATTCTTGATTTTCATATGCACATACAGCTATTTGGAGTAAAACCCATATTTCTTAGACTCTCTTGAAATTTAGTGTTTATAAACTTCATTTCTGTCCTAGGCAGCTGACTCTGATCCTTATGGTTGTATCAACTCAGGAAAGTTTTATTTTTTTATAGTTTTTTGCTTTATTTATTCTGTTCTCTTTTGTTTTTCCCAGGAACATTTCTTATCTATATTTTCTTTCTTATCAGTTCTTTTAATCCAAATGATCTTTTCTCTTATTTTAATCACTTTGTCTTTTTCCTCCATATCCCATGATAGATTTCTCTTCTATACCACTGATTTTGACTTTTTTGCTATGTCCAGTCTACTCTTCATTGTTTTTAATGAAAAATTTAATTATCTGTTGCTAAGTTTCCTTAACTCATCTGTAAATCTCTGCCTTCTCTGGGCAGCAGCGTTTTCATCACTGCCTCTGGCCCTCCAAGCTTCACAGCTGAAATAGGGATGGCAGTCAGGTTTGGGGGGCCTGGACTCAGTCCCTATGGCACTTGCTTCCTGGATCCACTGCCAGTCTTCACAAGTCAAAGCGGTGAGAGGGCCTTTAGTGTCTCCCTTCCTCTGGTCCAGCAGCACCAGGTTGAACAGGATGGCCCCAGGCTTTCTGCTTGTGGAAGGCACACTTTCTTGTGCTTGTCCTCTCTGCCAGGAAAGTTTTTTCTTTGTTTCTTCTTCTCTGAGTCCTTTCAGAGGAGATCTGGTATACAAGAATGTAAGCAATTAATTCCAATATCTTTTTACCCAGGAGTCTGTAAAAGACTTTCTTTAACATTTTTCATAATGTAAGAACATTACATTATATGCTGTACATTTATTTAAAACGCCCTAGCTGTCCAGTGGTTATAACTGTGTTTCCAATGCAGGGCGTCATGTGTTCAACCCATGGTCAGAGAACTCTGATTCCACATGCCCCATTGTGCACCCAATAAATAAAATGACTTTTATAAAAAAAATTAACCCTAGTCTTTGTAGGCAAAGAAACAGAGATGTAAGAGAACTGGAGTCCCCAACTCAGTCACTCATAAACCGTGTGATCCAGGTCATACACTCTTCAGTTTACTTATCTGCAAAAGAAGAGTAATACTTTGGATTGAATGAGATGAAATACAGTATTTGAAAGCCTTTTTAAGTTCTTAAAAGATACAAAAATGTAAAAAATGGCAGCTATTCTTTTGGTCTTCTTTCTCTTTTTGCTTCTTATGGGTTGGGTCATAGTATGGAAGATTTTCTGTAAATCTTTGTCGGTTAGTTATTTGGAATGAATGTCCAGAAAATGCTGAAGAATATCTGAGGAGACAAAAGAGAGTGACAGAGAAATTAACCATATTATTACTGCTTTCTTTGGTATTTATAAGATTTCTTCTGTTTTGTGGTATTATCTGTCTAGAATGCCAGATTTTATATTCCATGTTAAAATTTTCTCTCTGATCTCTCCTTCTAACCTCACTATCCACTTTCTCAACATTCAACTATTTTTGTAAAAAAATGTTCTTTTAAAGACTTTTAAAAAGAAGTGTAATCATCTGTTGCTCGGTGTCACTTTTCCTGTTGTCCCTTGGTACGTTCTGGAGGCTGAAAAATATGTTTAATTTCCAATCTTCTTGGAAGTCACCCCACAGATTCAGGCATGGAGGGCACAGTCAGAGTACAGGGTGTGCAAGGATAGCATACTGCAAGCTGGCCAGTATCATTTATTATAGGCAATCTAGCAGGTGCGTAAGTAACTCCTCCTGGGAGGTTTTTCCGCTCAGCTTCCCAAAATGGCTCCATTCCAACCCCAGCAGTGATGCTGTATTCTCAGAATTGGATTAGCTAAGGACTGGGCAAGGTAAAAGTCACTAGAATGATCCAAAGGAAAGCTCTGCTCCTATATCAGCAGGATTCATTAGTATGAAACAGGCTTTTGTTTATTACAAATGGTAGGATTCATCAGCTAGTTGAAAAATCTAGTTCTTTAAAGTGCAGATGTACACTTCATGTCATACAGTTTAAGTCTATGTATGTCATGTCTGAGCCCTTACTAAATTTCAGACCCTAGACTAGGTGCTATGGAGGGCCATGAGATGAGTGTGACCTAACCTTGGCTTTGGGAGTTCACATATTTGTTGGGAGATAGGGGCAGATGTATCATCTCATCACAGAACAGACTGAAAAATTAGAAATGGAAGCAAAATGCTGTTGGAAAGGAAAACTTGGAGTTGCCTCTTGGTAGAGAAGAATTAAAACTAGGCATTCTTACATTCATTTTCTTACACAGACAGTTATTGAATGCCAAATTTCTTTCATGCCCTATATCACGAACATTCCAAGAGGGCCAATTTTATTTGTTTAATTATTTACAGAAGAATAAAGTTCAACAGGTAGAAAAGGAAAGGGAGGGAATTCCAGGGAGTAGGAGTTTACCTGAGGCCTTGAGGCTACAGGGCGTGCCCAAAAGATGGGGAGGAGTCCGGTGTGGCCCTGACCCAGGATCTGCAGATGGGAGTCGGGGAGGAAAGGCTGTAGTGAACGTAAGGTGGAAGATAGATCGGAGTGAAACTGCAGAGGCAAAGGAACAACAAGTTCATATTTAAATCACACTTTTAAAAATTGAGTCATTCTAAGGTTACTGAGATTGTCCCATTTTGGAAGTGCACTATCTTGGAATCAGACTACATTTTGAGCTGTGCCATTCATCAGATGGCACAGAGTTATGCAAGAGAACACACTGGTTGTGGTTAACACCATCTTCTAAAACCACAAGAGATCACTCTATACATAGATATCACCAGATGGTTAATATTGAAATCAGATTGATTATATTCTTTGCAGCCAAAGATGGAGAGGCTCTATACTGACAGCAAAAGCAAGACCTGGAGTTGACTGTGGCTCAGATCATGAGCTCCTTATTGCAGAATTCAGGCTTAAATTGCAGAAAATAGGAAAACCCACTAGACCATTTAGATATGACCTAAACCAAATCTCATGATTATATAGTGGAGGTGATGAATAGATTCAAGGGATTATATCTGGTAGACAGAGTGTCTGAAGCACTTTGGATGGAAGTTTGTAACATTATATAGGAGATGGTGACCAAAACCGTCCCAAAGAAAAAGAAATGCAAGAAAGAAAAATGGTTGTCTGAGGAGGCTTCACATATAACTGAGAAAACAAGAGAATTAAAAGGCAAGGGAGAAAAGGAAAGATATACCCAACTGAATGCCGAGTTCCAGAGAAGAGCAAGGAGAGATAAGATAGTCTTCTTATGTGAACAATGCAAAGAAATAGGAAACAATAGAATAGAAAAGGCTAGAGATCTCTTCAAGGAAACTGGAGCTATCAGGGAAAACATTTCATTCAAAGATGGTTGCAATAAAGAAGAGAAACTGTAAGGACCTCACAGAAGAAGAGATCAAGAAGAGGTGGCAAGAATACAAGAAGAGCTATACAAAAAAGTCTTAATGACCCAGATAATCATGATAGTGTGATCATTCACCTAGAACCTGGCATCCTAGAATGTGAAATCAAGTGGGCCATAGGAAGCATTACTACAAATAAAGCTAGTGGTGGTGATGCAATTCCAGCTGGGTTATTCCTAAATGATGATGCTGTTAAAGTGCTGCACTCAATATGTCAGCAAATTTGGAAAACTCAGCAGTGGCCGCAGGACTGGAAAGGGTCAGTTTTCATTCCAATCCCAAGAAAGGCAATGCCAAAAAATGTCAAACTACTGTACAATTGTGCTCATTTCACATGTTAAGAAGGTTATGCTCAAAACTCTTCAAGCTAGACTTTAGTAGTACACGAACCAAGAACTTTCAGGTGTACAACCTGGGTTTCAAAGAGGCAAAGGAAACATAGATCAAATTGCCAACATTCCCTGAAAGCAAGGGACTTCCTGAAAAATGTCTACTTCTGTGTCATTGATTACGTGAAACCTTTTGACTGTGTGGATCACAACAAACTTGCTGAGAAACCTGTATGCAGATCAAGCAGCAACAGTTAGAACTGAACATGGAACAATGGACTGGTTCAAAATTAGGAAAGGAGTACATCAAGGCTGTATATTGTCACTCTATGTATTTGACTTATATGCAGTGCATATCATGCTAAATGCCAGGCTTGATGATACACAAGTTGGAATCAAGATTGCCAGGAGAAATATCAGCATCCTCAGATATGCAGACGATACCACTTTAATGACAGAAAGCAAAGAGGAACCAAAAAGCCTCTTGATAAAAGTGAAAGAGAAGAGTGAAAAGGCTAGCTTAAAACTCAACCTTCAAAAACACCAAGATCATGGCATCCGGTCCCATCACTTCACGGCAAACAGATGGGGGAAAAGTGGAAACAGTAACAGATTTTATTTTCTTGAGCTTCAAAATCACTGCAGACAGTGATTGCAGCCGTAAAATTAAAAGATTCTTGCTCCTTGAAAGGAAAGCTATGACAAACCTAGAAAGCATATTAAAAATCAGAGATACCACTTTGCTGACAAAGGTTTGTATAGTCGAAGCCATGGTTTTTCCAGTAGTCCTTTATGGATGTGAGAGTTGGATCATAAAGAAGACTGAACGCCAAAGATTTGATGCTTTTGAATTGTGGTGATGGAGAAGACTCTTGAGAATCCCTTGGACTGAAAGGAGATCAAACCAGTCAAATCCTAAAGGAAATCAACCTTTACTATTCATTGGAAGGACTGTTGCTGAAGCTCCAACATTTTGGCCATCTGATGTGAAGAGCCAACTCATTGGAAAAGATCCTGATGCTGGGAAAGACTGAGGGCAGGAGGAGAAGGGGAGACAGAGGATGTGATGGTTGGATGGCATCACCGCCTCAATGGACATGAGTTTGAATAAACTCTGGGAGATATTGAAGGACAAGGAAACCTGGGTTGTTGCTGTCCATGGGGTCACAAAGAGTGGAACACGACTGAAAACTATATATGTGTGTGTGTGTGTGTGTGTGTGTGTGTGTGTATACACATATATGGAGAAGGCAGTGGCACCCCACAGTGAGGGAGAGAGAAAGAGTTAGTGACTGAACAATTATATCCATCAGATGAAAAACTGGACAAGTCACTTAACCCTTCTGACACTCAGTTTTCTCATCTGATAAAATCAGATTTGTGCAGATTAAGTTAAAAGAGATGGGTGAAGTCACCAAGGACATTTGTCTGTCTTTGGTAGGTACTCAACTAGGATTCGGAGACGGCAATGGCACCCCACTCCAGTACTCTTGTCTGGAAAATCCCATGGGCAGAGGAGCCTGGTGGGCTGCAGTCCATGGGGTTGTGAAGAGCTGGACACGACTGAGCAACTTCACTTTCACTTTTCACTTTCATGCATTGGAGAAGGAAATGGCAACCCACTTCAGTGTTCTTGCCTGGAGAATCCCAGGGACGGGGAAGCCTGGTGGGCTGCCGTCTATGGGGTCACACAGAGTAGGACATGACTGAAGCGACTTAGCAGCAACAGCAGCAACTAGAGTTAGTTCTCCTTCCCTCTCTTCCTTTCCTCCTTCTCCCTTCCCATTCCCAGAGGAAGGTTTTGATGGAAAACATATTTCGGTAAGATCACTGAATCCTCAAGCTTTATTCCTCAGTTTTTTTCTCATTTTTATCCCAGTGGTCCTCAGACCCAAGCAATCATCAGAATTACCTGAAGGATATGTTAAACCACAAGTTTCTGGGTCTCACCCGAGTTTCTGATTCAGCAGTTCCTGGGTGGGGCCTGAGAACTCACATTTCTAACACATTCCCAGATGTTGTGGTGTGGGAAGCACACTTTGAAGACCTTGACTTTATCTTATTTTGCCCTGGCATAGACTTTGTTGGTTGCTTAAGCAAGAACTACTCGCTCATCCCTGCTGATAGAGTCCTGTGCTGTTCTGGGAGCATAGAAACATTCTTTGATTTCACTGTTAGGTTTCTACCTCTATGACAGAAGATAATGATGAATTATCTAAACCAATGATGCTAACCTCAGTTCCACTGGCCATTGATTGATCTGAATGTACATAGAGTGTCTCAAGAGATGTAAAGGTGAATCAGCTGACAAGCACCTCATGAAGAGAAGGGCTTCTGCCTCTTGCACCTTCTTTCTGAATGTGGTCATACTGTTACACTAGCCATCTTGGGACCAGGAGACGACAAGCATGGGGAAGAGAACCAACATGGCGAGGATGTTAGGGCAGAGATACAGGAAGAACCTGAATTCCAAAGGCGTCGCTGAGCTGCATGCCCTGGACTACCTACATCAGCTTCTTCTTCTATGAGAAAAATATACGTTAATTTTTTTGAAGCTGCCACAATCCATTCTTTTGTTACTGTCAGCCAAACACACTCATGACTGATACAACATGTTCTAGTTCTCTGATGTGGGTGGTATAGTTAATATTGACTTCACTTTGTAGATGAAGACACTGGAGGATCAAAAACGAAGATGACATAATATATAGTGGTAGAGCGTAGATTCCAACTCAATCTTCCCAGTTAAAAGTTCCTGGTACTTTCCCACTGACCTATAACTCAGCCATTCTAATGATTTCTTCCTACTAATATAAACTAAATAAATTCTATTTTCCCTTCTACTAAGGAAGAAGAAATTAATAAGTACCTATCTGTGTGAGCTTTACTTGTGCCTCTGCTCTCAGCCATCTCGCCGTGATTTATTAATTATTTAAATAATTAATCCCTCCTCTATTTACATATGTATGTAATATATATAACCTTTGATCTTTAATTGATCTTTTTTTGTAATGGAAAACCTTATATTTGTTCCGATTTTGTTCCTTACAGAAAGAAGCAGTTCAAATTAACTTTGTGTCCCGACTTTTAGACATAGGCTTCAGTTATACTTCTACATTTTTGGAGACCTTGAGTTTCTAATCAAAAACCATTATGGATCAACCCTAGTAATCTTCCGGAAAGCACAGTTGGACCCAGACTACTGTGTTAACCAGTCCGAGTCTCTGACTTTGATATATCTTCTTAGCCCACCCACCCATCATCATCCTTGGGCTCTCCCAGCTCTGCTACCCCAAGCTGTCAAGCTTAGTGCAAATGTATTGAAGAAATCAGTCCCCCAGTCACTCTAACACATATGTCTGTTCCCCTACGACTTGTTAAGACAATGGGTCCCCAATCCTCTGAACCCCTAGGGAAGACTGAAATTCCATTTATTCCTAGCTCTTAGGTTAGAGCTTGATATTTCTCATGGAGCTTAAATTAACTACAATCACTAACAATATTTCCTTTAGTATATGAAGAAACATTATTATTTAGCTCAGTAAAATTACTTTAACAAATTCATTCATTTGGCAAGTTTTTATTGAATGTTATGTGTGCTACAGTGCTATCAATACCATCCATTTACAGGGTCACTTATCCACAGTTTAGAAAAGCATTTTCAGAGTATTAGAGGCTAGGGACTGAATTACAATGGAGAGCAAAGTCAGTGCACATTGATAAAATATACTTACGGTATTGTTCACTTATTGTATTGTTCATAGAAGTATTTGTTCATACAATTATGAGAACACGCACTCTGTGGTTTACTTTTTTATTACTATTATAAGGTAACATGCTGCTGCTGCTGCTGCTGCTGCTGCTGAGTCACTTCAGTCGTGGCCGACTTTGAACCACCCCATAGACAGCAGCCCACCAGGCTTCCCCGTCCCTGGGATTCTCCAGGCAAGAACACTGGAGTGGGTTGCTATTTCCTTCTCCAATGCATGAATGTGAAAAGTGAAAGTGAAGTTGCTCAGTCGTGTCCAACTCTTTGCGACCTCATGGACTGCAGCCCACCAGGCTCCTCCATCCGTGGGATTTTCCAGGCAAGAGTACTGGAGTGGAGTGCCATGTTATGTTTATATGTGCATGCGTGCTAAGTTGCTTCAGTTGTGTCCAACTGTTTGTGACGCTATGGATTGCATATAGTCTGCCAGGCTCCTCTGTCCATGGGATTCTCCAGGCAAGAATACTGGAGTGGGTTGCCATGCCCTTCTCTGGGAAATCTTCCTGACCCAGGGATTGAACCTGCATCTCTTTTGTCTAACCTTCATTGGCAGGTGAGTTCTTTACCAGTAGCATCACCTAGGAAACCCATGTTTATACATACATATATGCTATTATTTGCATCTTATTACTATTTTCTGGTTGTAGATTTTTACCTCTCCTCTTATCATTTTCTTAGTGCTATTATCAATAACAATGTAAGGAATCAATTTTATGCTGTCTTCTTATCTGTTAAGGAAGAAGGGATTGATATGTCTCTTATCTGTTCTGAGCTTTACTTGTATTTCTGCTATCAGCCATCTGGCTTCTGATTGCTATTAATTAGCTAATTAATAATCTTAATCAAAATTTACTGAGTGGAGTCCACCCAAGTTTGCCACTTTTGGAGTATGGAGAGATGGATAAGCTTAGGACTCTGTGAGAAGGGTCTCATCAGACAGTAAAAGAGAGAAAGTGTATAAAAATAACTGAAATATAACACAAAAATCAAATGATAAATATTACAGGGAATGAGCAAATAGGAGACCAAAGGTGAAAGAGAGGACCTCAGGCAGGATAATCAAAGAAGGCTTCATGGTGGTGGTGGTGGTGGTGATGGTAGTGGTGAGGTCTATGTTCTGGAAAGCTAAGGATATAGCAGGATTTGGGTATTTTGAGTGAAATAGAGACTACAAGCTAAAATGTGGAGAAAACTCTCTTCTCTCTGTGCCTGAGAAGGCAGCAAGCCCATCTATGTGATGGGGTAATACATCTTGTCACAACAATAGGAAAGGACTGCCCCAGACTCGACCTTCTTCTGTGTAGAGGTTTGGGTGACATGGTTTGCACGTTTGCTGGAAAGGGAGGACCCTCATGGTTGTCAAGAGTGGAGTGAAGCCAGATTAGCTGACACTTGGAGAGGGGAAGGTAGATTCTTGGCTCAGGAAGCTTTATGTAATAATTTATATAATGTGGTTCCTTTGAGACAGTACAAGAGAATGCCAGGAGGAGGGGTGGTCAGACAGCAAAACAGTGCCATACTCAGTACTTCCAACCAGCCCCTTTGAGTTATGTACAGCGTGCTCCCCACTCCAAGTTATGAGCAGCTGAACTGAATTAAAAAACAGTCCCTCCTTTGCTGCGACCTGGCCTGCCAAATTCTCAGCTGGCGTGAGTTTTTATAGCTACGTTATAAACCCCCCAAAAGTGAGGCATATAATGGAAACATTGACATAACTTGAACTCCACGGAGTGGCTTGTGCCACTCTAATTATCCTTACGCTCCATTGGCCCATGTCTCCCCCTCCACGGGCAGAACCTGCTGCAGAGGCGCTGCCTAACGGTCCAAGTCGCTGGAGGGTTGAAGCTAGGCTTTGCTGGGGATAATGAGACAGTGTCTGCTGGTGGGAAGCCCCTTGTTCCATACATATTAACCCCTCCCTTTTCCCTTCCTCCCCTTGTTCTTCCTCTGCACCGCCTCCCTCAACAGCCCCCCTCCAAAAAAAAAAAAAAAAAAAAGGCAGAACAGTTCAGTTGGTTGTAAAAATTAATGAGTTCAGATACAGACTTGCCTTATTCCGGTCCAGCTGCGTAACCAGGGCGATTCCGACCAGCATTCTAGACGCTGACATCAGCTCCACACCCCGGTACAATGCTGCTCTGTTTGATCTCAGAAACAGATCAGGCTCCTGGGCTTTATACATCCTGCTTCCTCCCTTCTAGACTCATTTTATTACCCACCGGGAGAGCTCATCTCACTGCTCTCCCCCTGGGCAGCTAATACCAAAGGATCAGGCCCTACAGCTGACTCTTCTTTTTACCAGCTGGACACTTTGATCCAGCCTTCCTGGTCTGCTTGGAAGATCCCCACCCCCAGCAGGCGTTGACAACTGGTGGAGGACGAGAGTAATAATGATTTCATCACCTTCTCTTTTCACAGGACTTCACGATTTTCCATGCACTTCCACAATCTTGTCAATATGGCCCAGGACCACCCTGGGCATGGAGGTGGGACACGCATTTTAAAGATGAAGTCTGGGGAGGGTGCTCATGAGCGGTGAGAGCAGGAACTGACCCTAGAGCCCTTGTCGCCTATTCTTGACCCATTGCTTGCACTCAACGTGGTTACCACTCAGTGCATGTACTGGGCAAGGTGGATTGAGTTTCCACTGGTAAATGAAGTTGGAAGAAAGCTCTGTGGACCCCCTTTTTTCTACTAAGCTAAAGGAGAGAGGCAGTGACAAATCCACCTTCAGTTCAGTTCAGTTCAGTCGCTCAGTCATGTCCAACTCTTTGCGACCCCATGAATCAGCACTCCAGGCCTCCCTGTCCATCACCAGCTCCCGGAGTTCACTCAAACTCATGTCCATCGAGTCAGTGATGCCATCCAGCCATCTCATCCTCTGTCATCCCCTTCTCCTCCCCTTAGTCCCTCCCAGCATCAAGGTCTTTTCCAGTGAGTCAACTCTTCGCATGAGGTGGCCAAAGTATTGGAGTTTCAGCCTCAGCATCAGTCCTTCCAATGAACATTCAAGACTGGTCTCCTTTAGGATGGACTGGTTGGATCTCCTTGCAGTCCAAAGGACTCTCAAGAGTCTTCTCCAACACCACAGTTCAAAAGCATCAATTCTTCGGTGCTCAGCTTTCTTCACAG
>SJYC01148561.1:0-72641 GCA_006408675.1 Madoqua kirkii
AAAAAAAAAAAAAAAAAAAGGCAGAACAGTTCAGTTGGTTGTAAAAATTAATGAGTTCAGATACAGACTTGCCTTATTCCGGTCCAGCTGCGTAACCAGGGCGATTCCGACCAGCATTCTAGACGCTGACATCAGCTCCACACCCCGGTACAATGCTGCTCTGTTTGATCTCAGAAACAGATCAGGCTCCTGGGCTTTATACATCCTGCTTCCTCCCTTCTAGACTCATTTTATTACCCACCGGGAGAGCTCATCTCACTGCTCTCCCCCTGGGCAGCTAATACCAAAGGATCAGGCCCTACAGCTGACTCTTCTTTTTACCAGCTGGACACTTTGATCCAGCCTTCCTGGTCTGCTTGGAAGATCCCCACCCCCAGCAGGCGTTGACAACTGGTGGAGGACGAGAGTAATAATGATTTCATCACCTTCTCTTTTCACAGGACTTCACGATTTTCCATGCACTTCCACAATCTTGTCAATATGGCCCAGGACCACCCTGGGCAATGGAGGTGGGACACGCATTTTAAAGATGAAGTCTGGGGAGGGTGCTCATGAGCGGTGAGAGCAGGAACTGACCCTAGAGCCCTTGTCGCCTATTCTTGACCCATTGCTTGCACTCAACGTGGTTACCACTCAGTGCATGTACTGGGCAAGGTGGATTGAGTTTCCACTGGTAAATGAAGTTGGAAGAAAGCTCTGTGGACCCCCTTTTTTCTACTAAGCTAAAGGAGAGAGGCAGTGACAAATCCACCTTCAGTTCAGTTCAGTTCAGTCGCTCAGTCATGTCCAACTCTTTGCGACCCCATGAATCAGCACTCCAGGCCTCCCTGTCCATCACCAGCTCCCGGAGTTCACTCAAACTCATGTCCATCGAGTCAGTGATGCCATCCAGCCATCTCATCCTCTGTCATCCCCTTCTCCTCCCCTTAGTCCCTCCCAGCATCAAGGTCTTTTCCAGTGAGTCAACTCTTCGCATGAGGTGGCCAAAGTATTGGAGTTTCAGCCTCAGCATCAGTCCTTCCAATGAACATTCAAGACTGGTCTCCTTTAGGATGGACTGGTTGGATCTCCTTGCAGTCCAAGGGACTCTCAAGAGTCTTCTCCAACACCACAGTTCAAAAGCATCAATTCTTCGGTGCTCAGCTTTCTTCACAGTCCAACTCTCACATCCATACGTGGCCACTGGAAAAACCATAGCCTTGACTAGACGGACCTTTGTTGGCAAAGTAATGTCTCTGCCTTTGAATGTGCTGTCTAGGTTGGTCATAACTTTCCTTCCAAGGAGTAAGCATCTTTTAATTTCATGGCTGCAATCACCATCTGCAGTGATTTTGGAGCCCCCCAAAATAAAGCCTGCCACTGTTTCCACTGTTTCCCCATTTCCCATGAAGTGATGGGACCAGATGCCATGATCTTCCTATTCTGAATGTTGAGCTTTAAGCCAACTTTTTCACTCTCCTCTTTCACTTTCACCAAGAGGCTTTTAGTTCCTCTTCACTTTCTGTCATAAGGGTGGTGTCATCCGGGCCCTTCCAAAATGTGTCATTAATTTGTCACGGCCCACCCCTTATGCTGAATGCTGCACTCCTTTCCTCTGATTCAAGAATAGTTATTCCCTGGGAGGATCAGAATGATCTCTTACTTACAGTGGTTCTGGAAGCACCAACCCCAGAGATGGATAGTAAGCAATTAAGGAGATTTTGGAAGCTGCTAAAATGATGACCAGCTTCTTTAGAAATAAAACACAGAAGTATAAACTTTATTACAGGGGGAGTTTCATTCCAGAGTTTGGGGTAAGTGTTTTAGCAAGTACAGATTTAGCAGAAAAGAGGAGAGCAGAGGTCAGCCTCAGTTTCCTGTGGCTGCCAGAGAAAGTACCATAGATTGTGTGCTTTAAACAACAGACAGTATTCTCTCCCAAATCTAGAGGCAAGGAGCATGGGAAAATCAAGGGCCATGCTCCCTGTGAGATTCTGGGTTGATACTGCCCTTGGCTCCTCTGAGCACCTTGTGGTGGCCAACAATCCTTGGCTTAAGCTGAGACACCCCAGTCTCTGTCTCTCTTGTATCTGGGATTCCCCTGTCTTCACAGGGCGTTTTCCTCTTCTAATAGGACACCAGTCATACTGAATTTGGGTCCACTGTAAATTAAGATGAGATGGAAAATACTGTGTGTGGGGGGGGTTCCTAACCCAGTAACTGTTGAGGGTCTTTCTAAGAAGAGAGATGTAAGTTGATAACATCTACAGAGACCCTGGGCTTCCTTGGTGGCTCATCTGGTAAAGAATCTGCCTGCAATGTGGGCAGACCTCAGGGAGAGCTGAGTTCGATCCCTGGGTTGGGAAGATCCCCTAGAGAAGGGAATGCCTACTCACTCCAGTATTCTAGCTGGAGAATTCCATGGATTGTGTAGTCCCTGGGGTCACAAAGAGTCAGACATGACTGAGCAACTTTCACTTCACTTCCCAGAGACCCTGCTTGTAAATAAGGTCACTTTTACAATCTTGAAATTCTCGGAGAGCATTGCTCAGAGCTCCTGATTCCCCTCCATGGCTCTTCTCCCTTGTCCGTAAGAATGAGCCTCAGAGAGGTTCTCCAACCTGGGTGAGGACACCATTTGGGAAACTGAGGAAACTGAGCTGGTTTGCAGGTTCCCACACCTGTGTTCACCCCATTACATCCTGTCTTCGGTGGGCTTTGAGCATCATTGAACTCTCCCCTTGATTTTTGGTGAAGGTGCTGGGAACCACGGCCAGCAGAGCTGCTTCTCGGAACCTTCCAGGAGCTCATTGGCCGACCCAGAAACACAGCTTCGAGGTCCTCACTCTGGGTCTCGGGCTCTGTGTGCCACCCACCCTCCAACCCCTCATGCCTCTGCATTTTCCACCCTGCTCCCTTTAAAGGTGCCTCGAATTGTGTTTACCGTCCTCTTCCATTGTTTCCATTTTCCTTCTCCCCTTTGTTTTGTAGAGTACATAAACCCGACATGTTTAGGTTTGCTGTGCAAAACCTTGCTTTTATAGTGGCTTAAAAGGTATTGACTTATGAGTTTCTCTGTGCCAGTCACAGTGTTCACTGTGGGAAACCATGGGACCCCAGGGAAGCTGATGTTTATTCAATTTTAGCGGGTTTTAAGGCATTCCTCAGACCATTCATATTATAAATATCAGATTATAAATTGTCCCTGAAGCTATTAACATGCCAGAAATGACCGTCTCTCAGCATCTAAGCTACACATTTCAGACTGCCTCCTGTCCCCAGAAATGACTTCCATAAACAGCCGTCACTAAGCCACTGCAATGGTCCTGAATGGGAGCAGCACGGCCATTCCATCACTTGAGCCCCTCCCGCCCTGGGGCTGGAAATGCACTGCTGTTTTCTGCCAAGGCTCTGATTTATGAGATGCTCTATGAGTTCCTAGTTTGATGTATATGGCTGGCTGCCCTCAATGCACACGACTGGCTGGAATTCTTTGCCACATGATTAGATGGATCACATTTATGTTATATAGTTACTGTTTGAATATGCAGGCAATCCTAGCTTTGAACAATATCAGTTGACTAAAACACGTGCCTCTTAGAATGTGTCCCCACTTGCACAGTTCCCTGGTAACCGCAAAGAGAGGACACAAGAGTTTCTGTATGTGTTTCAGTGAACGTGGTTCCAGTGCAAAGGACTAGTGTAGCTGCTTTTTAAATAAACTTTGGATAGGGAATGTGATCATGGCAGTTCTCATTTCTTTAACAACAGTGAGTACCCATAGGGTCCAAGGCGCCAGACTTGTCTCTGTTCTGACAACTGGCAGAGTGAAATGGTGGAAAAGGTCAGATGATGCACAGAAGTGAGTGAATGAAGACAAAGAAGGGAAAGCTGTGAAAGGTGAGTGCAGCAGGAACTCAGAGGGGTGTGGGCTTTTTCTGGGGGCAGGAGGGAACTTGTGAGGAGGAGTTAGTACTTGAACTGAGCCTTGAGAGAGGAGGGCATTTGGGAAGCACAGAAGAGGGAAATTGGAGGTGGGCATTCCAGGCTGACATAACCAACACAAGCAAAAGCACAGGGGTGAGAAACCCCGACGTCCAGAGCTGGGAATGTTTAAATGACAGCCTGCAGGTGACGCCGTCTGAGGAGGGACCCTCTGCTTCGAAAGCTCACTCACTAAGGGTGGATGGTGAGAACCGTTGAGTATCAGGGGGCTCTCTGCGCTGTCGCCTTCACGGCCTTGTTCGATGCCCAGAACAAATCCATGAAGGAGAGAACCTGAGTGTCCCCACTGTACACATGAGGAAGCAGAATCAAAAGGCAAAGACCTGCCCAAGCCTTTACAACTAGCAAATCACTAAGCAAGGAGAAGAAGGCAGGCTTCCAGAGGTCCAATCTACTCATTTTCCTACTGGCTACCCTGAGAAATCAGTGACCTTGACAACTGTACTTGGTTTCTGCTGAACTGTCCAGCTATGGAACACATTCATATGCACAAAAATTTTGATTATTATAGCTAATTTCTCCCTAAGGAAACACTCATTGAGGAGAAAATGAGAAAATCAACCTGTGCACTAACGGCTTTGAGTTTTGTTGCTTACTTATTTCTATGCTTACACTTTGAAAATTGACATCAATTGGATTTTAGAAAACTGTTCCCCACAGTTGTTAAAAATAAGAATAATAATAACATCCCCAACTAAAGGAGGCTGTGGCACCAAGCTGTCTTCCATTTTCCTTTTGTTTAGCCAGTAATTATTGCAGAACCGTTGTCCGTGTCTCCTCTCAGAAGGGTTGATGTCTCTAAAAGCATATTGCCTCCATGTCCACTTCCGTCCTCTCAGGTTTACCTCGAACAGCACAAAGAAACCTCTCCATCAGTCACTTTCTGACAGATCAGTACAGATTTAATCCCAACCAGAGTATTGGAGAGCCAGCAAGATGGGGCTTTCAGGAGGCTCACTCTGGCTGGTCTTAAGCCTTTGACCAAGTAAACACAGTCTTAAAGGATTGGGGAGTTTGAAAGTAAAACTGTAAATGATCCCATCTGTGATTCTTGGCTGATGAGTCCTCTGGGGTGGACCAAAGAGGGGGAAAACAGAAGCAAGGGTCCGCTTTGCTTTAAACAAAATATCGTTACCCTTCTAGCATCTTCCTCGCTTGGGGTATTTTCCAAGTGAAAGTTCATTAGGAAGACATGAAAGCACGTCTTGCTAATATCCATCAAAGAGAGGGGCTCAGTTTCAAAGTGCAGAAGAAATACAATAGTGTTGAAGCAAAGTGCATGAAAAAGATCTTATGGCCCCCGGAAGTGAGAAAGAAACAGGGACTGGGGACTTAGATTTTTTTTAAGTCAATCTTTATTTGGGACAAAAGAAGTGAGCCCCAGGAAAATGAGTGTCTCCTGGGCTTTCTCTTATTTACATCAGGCAGCCTGAACTAAACATTTTGGTGTGTTTGTAAATGTTTGGGTTTCCTATTTCATATTTTCTCCTGTTGGCACCAAAGCTGAAGGGCTCAGAATTTCTCAAACAAGGTTCTTACCCACAGTGATGACTATTATTAACATGTATTGATCTAGAGGATATACAGAAACAGGATTAAGTGCAGATCCGGAGCCCAGGGATTAGGTCTGGCTGGAGAGCAGAGTGTAAACAGGGGATGTCTGAGTGGTGGGGAGCAGGGGGCTCATTAGAGGTCTGGGCCAGGGAACAGAGTGGCTTTGTGTGCGTCCTCAAGCCAGGGAGTGGGCTGGTGAGCATGAGCTGGGCTCCCCGGCTTGGTCACAGCTCTGAAGGCCAGAATGTCCCTCCTGGGGATCCATAGGGGTGCTGGGCAAGTTCCCAGGCTGACATATCCCTCTGCAAGGAGCATCAGACCAGAGAGAGGAGAGCGTTCTCCTTTGTTGAGTGTTTTGCTGAGGAAACCCCAGCTGGTCTCAGACATGCTCCTCAGTAGAGTGGTTCTCCTTCATGCCAGAAGGATCTGTCTCCCTTGGCGGCCATGGAGTGACTGGTTTCCATACTTCAATCTCCATGCATTGTGAACCCTCCTCTCCATCCCTGCCCCTCCAACCATAAAATACCTCTTTCAAAAGAAGGCCTTGGGTGAACATAAAGCTCTAACTCCCCAGGAGAAAATCCACCATAAGAATTCAGGCTGCCTTAAAAGAGAATAAAATTTTGCCGTATGCAGCAACATTATGCTAAGTGGCATAAGTGAGACAGAGAAAGACCAATACTGCATAATATCACTTATATGTGGAATATAAAAAATACAAAAAGCTAATGGATGCAGCAAAAAAGAAGTGGACTCACAGATACGCAGAACAAACGAGCTGTTACCAGTGGAGGGGGAAGTGGGGAGGGGCAGCATAAGTGTGGAGCAGTGGGACATACAAAGGCTTGGGCATAAGATAGGCTCAGGGGTGTACTGCCTAACACAAGGAATACAGCCAATATTTTATAATAACTCTAAATGGAGTGTAACATTTAAGAATTGTGAATCACTATATTGATACTCATAACATATAACAGCATACATCAACTATACTTCAATTTAAAAAAAAATTCAAGCTGCAACCCTGTACCATAAGAATTCATTGCACCTGGGTTCCCAGCAGTGAGATGGAGACTGTGGAGCAAGCCGTCAGGAGGGACCTTATCTCACTCTGCTCATGAGGCCCACCTGGAGACGAATCTAGTCCATCTAGTGTCCCCAGGTTCATAGGTTCATTTGGGGACATCTTCTAGATCAGGGATTCTGTCTCAGCACTATAATGTCCTCATCTGTATCAGGGACCATGGAGGCACAGAGCTAGCCCTAGCATTAAGATAGTGGTCATCCTCATAGGCTTTGGAACTGAAGATATAGGATCAAACTCAGCTTTAGTGGCTCAGTCTTCTCATCTGTAAAATGGGGATAATATTATCCATGTGAGAGAGTACCTGTGAAGAATAAGTATGAAGATACATACATAAGTGGTTGCTTAGCCCAGTGCCTGACACATAGTAAGAGGAAAGTAAATGGTAGGTTAACTGTTTCCTGTTGTGGGCTTCACAGAAGACTATGTGGATGGGGATGTTAGCATTTAGGAGGCATTACTCTATGTTGCATTATTCCTTTCATGGCTGTAGGTAGAATAGACTCTTCCCTTCTCAGGTGTGGTACCAGCTGTTGATGAGGTGATGCTAATGCCTGCCACAAGAAGCTAAGGGTGGAAGAAATAAATGCCACTTGTCCCTCTTCTTAGATATGAACCATTTTTTCCTAACTGATGGTATGGTAAGCTTTCACAGTGATTATAGTGTGAAGTATATAAAGAGAAAATACTCATTTTTCCTTATGCTTAGCCCTTGGATCTTACCAAGTTGCATATCCAGCGTTGGTGCTCAGAATCCAACCTGACCCCACCCCTGCTCCCAAGCACCAACACTTCATAACCTCATCACTCAGAATACAGCTTCCCAAAGACTGAACAAGAAATTTTGAATTATTCACTAAGTAACTTAGGTTAAGGGAGAATTGGTAGAAAAGGTGAGTCAAACAGAGATGAAGAGACAGGGGGAGAACCACTCTTTGATCCATTCAGCCACAACTTGTTAAGTACCTGCCTGCCAGCCATCGTGCTTACTGCTGAAGTTACAAAGATGATCAAACCCTAGCCTCCGACCTAAGAAATGTAATGGCTGTTTCTTGTCTTGGGAGCAGGTTAAAAATGTATAAACATTCAACAGATTGCAAACTTAAGAGCTGAGCAGTTTTTGACTTATTTTATTCCTTAATAGAAAGTTGTTGTTTTGCACAGAATCAAGTAAAGACACAAAACCAGATCAGTCTAAGTGTGAGATGCAGGGTGTCCAGGGCCTTGTGGGAGAACAAGCAGCAGGCAGGATGTGTTCTGTGTTCCTGGAGGGATTGGTGCTGTTCCCCACAGAGACTCTGGTATAAGTGAAGCTGTGGAGGAGAGAAGCAACCTGACTTGGACAGGAACCACTGAAGAACCCCGTGTTCCTGCAGCATGAATTGTGAGCTTGGAAATGATGAGCACTAAGATGGAAGAGGGAGGGGAGGACTTCATCTATGAGGTGCGCTTTATCTCATGGGTGATGGGGAGTCCTGGGCGGGTCCCATCAACACCGGAAGTGGTCAGATGTGCTAGATGGCAGCGTAGAGGCGGGTTCAAGACCAGGGCCGGGAGGCCGTTGCCACTTTCCAGATGAGATATGGGTGAGAGTTTCAACTAAGATGCAAGCTTTTACACATATTGTGGACACACACACAAGTTTTCCAAATGAACATTTTGGTGTATTCTACAGAAAAGCCCACTTGAGCGTGGTAGACACAAAAGTGGGATTGTTCAAGAGGAGCTCATTTCTGTCTAAACATTTTTTAATATCAGGAGATTTGGAGTATGAGTTCAGTGCTCCTAGGTTAGGTCTAAGCAGCACGTACTTTGTGTCCTTGGCATTTTTTGGTTTTGGAGACATTTGTGAAGAAGTAATTCTTATCCTTTGGGGGTTTTATTTGCTGCTTGCCTCTTCTCTGAAATATTTTGTTATCTACTATACTGGCAAGACTCTAGTCTGGAGAGTGAGCACCATGTATTAGCTCATATTTTCCACCTTTAGTTCCTTACTTCTTTCCTCATAGTATGTGGAAGAAACTCTCAAGCAGCAAAACTGATGAAAAGATTTTATCTCCTCTCCATCACTCTCCATTGACTGATGTGTTTCCTTGTGTCCCCTTCCTTTAAAATAGGAGACTGAAAGGTCTGCTTCTTCATTCCAGAACAGAAGTTCAGAAAGGCACTGTGGGTACCCTGGACTCTGATGGTGAGAGTAAGCTTGGCACTGCAGATTCAGAACAGCCTTTGCCCCTGCATACCAGCTGGAAGAGGGGGGGAGGAGCAGTGACGGTGACCAGTGCACGATGTCATCTATTCAAACTCTCATGCTTCAAAGGAATGTTGATTTCATTGTTCCCCAAAGGGGACCAGTAAATAACGAGATATTGTCAGAAGCCCGGGTGTTTCCTGCTGGAGACGAGGATGCTGCCAAGTGTTGCAAGCCTTGGAATCTAGTCTGTATGAGCCATATGTGAGGATGATGGGTTTGGATGAGTGACTTCACCTCTGAAAGATGCATTTCCACTTTGTAGGTAATACAAATGATAAATAAAACCTGTTGTTTGCCCTTACAGGTTGTGTGACATTGGATGTAGACATATTTTGGATACTGAGAAGTGTATTTTGGAAATGATGGTCTAGCAGGAGAATTTTCTCCTAAATATTAAGGAAAGCACCACAGAAGCAGCTTGGATGGTAACAAAGGGTTTGAAGAAGTAGAGAAAGTATGCACAGAGCTCCTTCAGCTGGGCAGGAGTATATAATGCTGTCTTGCTAATCCATTACAAGAAGACCTATGACAGATGCTTACAGGCTTCCTTTTGCCTTGCAGCCTACTTTTCTCTCTCTTTTCCTTGGCAGGTTTTTACAAACTGATTTCCATGCCAGCCAAGGTAGACACCCATTGGAAAGCAGACACTGGGATTTAACATTATAAAAAGGTAGGCACTGGCCTCAGACTCACCACCTGGGTTTGAATCTCAATGCTGCCCTTCACTCCCTGTGGATACCTAGTAGGTCTCTTCACATAGATCGATCGCTGTTGCTGTTGCTGCTGCTAAGTCACTTCAGTTGTGTCCGACTCTGTGCGACCCCATAGACAGCAGCCCACCAGACTCCGCCATCTCTGGGATTCTCCAGGCAAGAACACTGGAGTGGGTTGCCATTTCCTTCTCCAATGCATGAAAGTGAAAAATGAAAGTGAAGTCACTGAGTTGTGTTCAACTCTCAGCAACCCCATGGACTGCAGCCTACCAGGCTCCTCCGTCCATGGGATTTTCCAGGCAAGAGTACTGGAGTGGGGTGGCATTGCTTTCTCCCATAGATTGGTTAGGATTCTGTTAAGGTCCTTTCCAGCACATGGATTCTGTATTGTCTCAGCTTAGAGTCAGTAATGGGCTTCCCAGGTGGCTCAGTGGTAAAGAGTCCACCTGTGGGTTCTGTCCCTAGGTGGGGAAGATCCTCAGGAGAAGGCAATGGCACCCCACTCCAGTACTCCTGCCTGGAGAATCCCATGGATGGAGGAGCCTGGTGGGCTTCAGTCCATGGGGTCACAAAGAGTCTGACACAACTTGGTGACTAAATTAGACACTGGGATTTAACATTATAAAAAGGTAGGCACTGGCCTCAGACTCACCACCTGGGTTTGAATCTCAATGCTGCCCTTCACTCCCTGTGGATACCTAGTAGGTCTCTTCACATAGATCGATCGCTGTTGCTGTTGCTGCTGCTAAGTCACTTCAGTCGTGTCCGACTCTGTGCGACCCCATAGACAGCAGCCCACCAGACTCCGCCATCTCTGGGATTCTCCAGGCAAGAACACTGGAGTGGGTTGCCATTTCCTTCTCCAATGCATGAAAGTGAAAAATGAAAGTGAAGTCACTGAGTTGTGTTCAACTCTCAGCAACCCCATGGACTGCAGCCTACCAGGCTCCTCCGTCCATGGGATTTTCCAGGCAAGAGTACTGGAGTGGGGTGGCATTGCTTTCTCCCATAGATTGGTTAGGATTCTGTTAAGGTCCTTTCCAGCACATGGATTCTGTATTGTCTCAGCTTAGAGTCAGTAATGGGCTTCCCAGGTGGCTCAGTGGTAAAGAGTCCACCTGTGGGTTCTGTCCCTAGGTGGGGAAGATCCTCAGGAGAAGGCAATGGCACCCCACTCCAGTACTCCTGCCTGGAGAATCCCATGGATGGAGGAGCCTGGTGGGCTTCAGTCCATGGGGTCACAAAGAGTCTGACACAACTTGGTGACTAAATAGCAGCAGAGTGGATAATACGTTCCAGGGGCTGCAGAGCCTGGCATTGCTGAGTGACTGGCTCATCACTGGTGCAGAATTGCCTGTCTGCATGGCAGTTATCAGAAGTGGATGTTGCTCTGCTGAGTCTCTGGTTTTGTGTCCTCACAGTGGTGTGGAGACTGGGTATGCCGCTGTGGTCGCTGGCTGGCCCAGGATGCCCAGGATACACAACTTTGCTGGGTGCAGACAGATACTGTATTTTCCTTCAGTCTTAATTCTAGGAAAGCAGCAAGGGAAGAGGCTGGGGAGGGGAGTGATTATGCTACACAGGCACCTGAGGTGAGGGGGTGGAAAGAGGGTCACTTGTTAAAGGCCCCCGCTGAGACCTGCAGAGGGTTGAGTATTACCCCAAGGGTGGGTCCCGTTTCCATTTTAGAGCTGAAGTAAACTCTCCAGGCCCTGTTGTAGTTGGCTAATGGCGATCCCCAAACCACAGGCTCCAGAGATATGAGCCAGCGTTCCAGGAAAAGCCACCCACGGGAGCAGGGAGGACAGAGGGAGAGAGTCCAGAGGACAGAGGGAGAGAGCGCAGAGCAAGGGCATGTTTGGGGCTGATTGCTTCAAACGGAGAGTAATTGTGTCCTCCAGCTCAGGGTTCATGGGTCACGCCTCCAGCATAGTCCAGTCCACGTCCACGGATGCTTACTTGGCACAGTTAAGCGTGTCCTCCCCAAAGTCAACATCCAGAGAACCTAGGGAGCTGAGGGGTCACTGTGTAGTTCTTCATTCCTTTTTTTTTTTTTTCTAGTTCAGAAAGACCAGCCCACCACTTGGGAGCCTTGGTTTGGCTGGCTTTCCAAACCCCTGGTCAGATGGCTATCTTTCAACTAAAACACAGGGTTAGTTGAATTTTCTTCCAAATTTCATTTCAAACAATTATCTTGGCATGTTATCTGTAGTATCCCCTTTGGAGAGTTCTTCCATATTGAAAAAAAAATTCATCATACCTTGTGAATGCGTGGATTGAGAATAAAGCCTCAAGTGTGTCAAGATGTGTGAAGACATGAGTGACCCTGAACTGTTCTGACTGCGGCTCACAGAAGTGTGCAACAGCAAAGGAAGACAGTAGAAAGATGCCCATCTGGACCTCGTTGGTAGCAAAATCGGAGCTGTCTTCCTTGAATAGTCAGTGGTTCAATCCCTTGCCTTCAGGTCAGGTCATACTTGAATCTTTAGACCCTGGAGTCCTCCGATACACACACACATGCAGAGAGAGAAAATACACATTTGTAGGCAATAATGTACACACCCACTCTCCTCCTCCCTGGAAGTCACATACAGAAAATACAGATTTGTATGTGATATTGCACACCCTTCCCCCAAACACACAGCAATTAGGAGTTGAATTTCCCAGTCTGCTGAGCTGGACTTAGAGACCAAGCAAAAGGGACTCTTGAGAAGAAAAAAGGAATTCCACTCTGGTGAGGTTAAGATTGCAGTCCTTAAAAGCGAGGTGGTTTCACCAAGACTGCTTTAGAAAGGGACCAGTCCTGACCCTCCCAGAGGGGAACTGGGTGAAATACCCTGCGGAATGGGTCCAGGAGCCTTGAAGTTCAGAGCAAGCACTGGGACTGGGTGGCACGCTGAGGTTCACCTTCTGCGCATCCCCACCTGCCCTCCCACTCCCGCCGCCCCGGGCCCTGCACTTTGCTCTATTCTCCACCCATCTCTGAAAACCTTCCATCTCCAAGGCGACTTCAAAGCCCCCTGGGAAAGCCAAGTTGCCAATTAAGCCTCTTTGAGGCAGGTTCTCATTCCTTCCCCCACTAATTGAAATGTTACTCCTTTTACTAAACCCCTAAACCACCCAAACACAACGGTCTTCCTTATTTGCATTGTAACAACGTCCCTAATATGCTTCCAAGAGCCCTCCCTCCGAAAAGGGGACCTTCCCTCTCCTCTAGGCATGAGCAGTATGAAAGCAAAGGCCTTCATTTCCATCCGTATACATCTGCTCATTAGCTAAGGTGGAAAAAATTCCTTTTATTCTGGATTCATTTCCCAGGATGACCATATCTTTTTTTTTTTTTTTTTGTCTCAGGTCACTGTTCCCAAACTAGGTTTTAATTGCTGATAGTGATTGAGTTAATACATATGTACAGCCTGGTAAGGTTAAAGAAGGTCTCCTGTAGTTTTATTCGAGACATTTTATTTAACCTGCCATAAAATCATTAACAACTTGTTCAGTGTTAATTCTCTGTCCTTTGTCTTGTCTCTGCCTCTTGGGAAAATTGGGTGAAGGCAGGTGGCTTTGGTGCAGGCTAGATTCTCAGGCAGGGTGGACCCTGGTGCCCCAAACCTCACCTCCAGGTCCTCCTCTGTTCAGAGAGGGGCTCCTCTCCTTGGTAGCAGCAGAGAGCCCAGGGCAACACTGTGCTCTCCCAGGCACCCAGCCAAGAGGCGCAGGCGGGTGATGAAATCCCATCAAAGCCACAGGGCTGGGCCAGGCTCCTGAATTAGCTCCCACCAGTAACTCGAGCCCCAAGTGGCCCACAGGCTGGGCACTGAGCCGAGGTGTCAGGCCGGGCGACGGCCTGGCCACTGGAGCCCGCCCAGACGAGGGACTGAAAAACTGGGCAGGAGGAGGGGCTGAGGGCCAAGGGCAATGCCGGGGAAGCCAGGGGTTTTCCAAACTTTACCCTGGGAGGCCTGAGGGCTGCCTGTGAAGTCAGTCTTGCCACAGTCCTTCTCTCTCCTTCCCATAAACAGCCAGAGCCACATGGAGCCCCTCTTCACCGTGGGGTTCCAGGACTCTCTATTCCATCAGAGGGTAATTGGCTTACCAAATATGAAGCTGGCTGAGTCAGCCGCATGTCTGCCTGCCCCCAGAGTGCTGCTCCCAGGAGCCCGACACTTCTTTCCTCTCCCCCTTGCCTTCCCTGGGCCTCTGGCTACTTTTGTCTCTGATCCATCCCTGAGGAGTGGATCAGACTGTGGCAGAGGCTGGCATTCCCCTAAAGTCATGTTGCCGTATGTTTCCTGGTTCCACATCTCTATTTTCCAGGTCCCCTAGTAATAGACACAGTGAGGGGAAGTGACAAGGGCCAGCTCCGTGCTCTTTGCCCTGTCTGGCTACCTGGAGTGGAGATGATCCTCTGAGCAGCTTTTAAAGCTAAATGTTAAAAATGGCAGCTCAAAAATGTAAATGATGAGTGGAGGGTGGCTGTCCCACCCATCCTATGTACATGCATGAAATCAGTGTCTGTGGGGTATAAACCACTGTACGCTATGGGGGCTGTTTGTTACAGCAGGGAATTCACTACTCAGTCTGAGACTGTTCTTGCAACGCTATGGACTGTGGTGGCTGGCTGCCTTTACCTGGAATGTTCATTCAGTGACTTTCTCCTGCCTTCCTTAAGACACAGGTCAAGTTCCAGCCCCTTTGGGAAGCCTTCCAGTGGTCAGGGGAAACACAAACATAGCTTTATCCGCTCATTCAATCCTGGACATCAGCAGAAGCTGCCTTGGCTGGTTAAGCCAAGCAGGAACACGGGACACGGCCCCCTGGGCGAGATTTGGAAACTGAGCCGGAGGGCCAAAATCCTCTAAACCAAAAAATGCTCCTCTGAGACTTGGCTGTCATAATTCTTTACTTCTGAAATCAGGTTCAAGAGACCTGGATGAGGAGAATACTACTGAGCTGGTTTTTTGGGTGATTCAGAAAGTTGGAGCTAGATGGGCCCCTAGAAATCATCTCCCCCCACCCTTTCCCTTACAGATGAAGAGACTGGGGCCCAAAGTGGAGAGACAGAAGCAGCAGCTGACCTCCTGAAGCTCAGCCTGCTGCTCCTTAATTGTACTATTCAAGCGAGAGAGGTGACACACTGTTGTCAAGTCTCCCATTGCAGCCCCTGGTCCAGGCTCCGAATTATTTGCTCATTTATATATATATACTTATTTATTTGGCAATGCCAGATCTTTGCTGTAGCATGCAGGATCTTTCAGTTGCATCATGAGAACACTTAGTTGTGGCATATAGGATCTAGTTCCCTGACCAGGGATCAAACCCAGGCCCCCCACATTGGGAGGGCGGAGTCTTAGCCACTGGACCACCAGGGAAGTCTCAGAATTATTTGTTTTTTCCAACTCTCCAAGACATGCGTCAACCCTCCCTGTTTCAGTGTTCTCAAATACTGACCATGCTGCCTTCCATCTGAGCATTTCAGGTTCAAGTTCTCAGTGCTGACTTCCAGCTAGAGAAGGACAGGGAGTACCAACGTTTCCAAGGTTAACTGTTCAACAGCCCCAGCCCGTTTATGAAACATAGACCTATCCCTTTGCTGTATAGTGAGGGGTTGGGACAGGCAGGAGGTGGGGCAGCACTGAGCTGTTCCCTGTTTCTTTGCCTTGCCCTTCTCTTCATGGAAGGAAGAGTCCTAGAGGAAGACCCACCCTCTTTCTACAGAGAAAGGAACGGAGGCTCAGAAAGGTTTGCGGCGAGCTCCAGGCTCTGCAAGATGCCTTTCTACTGACTTCCCCTGTGGAGTCTTCGGTCAGAGTGAGAAGTTTCTACTCATCGCCTTCCTGGTCACAAAAGAAAGTAACACTAGGGTGTAGTTTAGGGGTATATTCTGGAATTTAAATCTCAATTAACCAAAATTTCTCTTATGATTTCCCCAAAGCACAGATTTATTTTCCAGTATTCATCTCTTAGAGTCTAAAGGACCTGTTGGTCAAAACGCGACATCTGACTCAACCTAGGGGTTGATGTAGGTTTCCACAGTGCAGTTCCATCCTGTCAGCATTTTTCTTGATTGTTGGAGCTGGTTCAAAACCCGTTTCTGCCCTCACATCCTTCCTTTCGGGAAACTGCAGGGGAATTAGAGTTTTGGATGCTTGGCTTAGGGAGGGCCCTTAAGGTTCATAAAACTCTTCTATTTGGGGGGACACAGGCCCATAGTGAACTGGTGACAGGCCTGGCCTGGTGTCCTGACTCTTCAGCACAAAGTACTTTATGGGGAACATGTGGTAGGGAACCCAGGTTGGTTAGTGCCTCCATAAAGTAAAGAGGGAACAGCATCTTTTTTTTTCAGTGCCATAGCCTGGATCAAGGAGGAGTCCGTCATCCTTTGGGAAAGATGTTATTAAATACCTATCACCCCGTCTATACCTCATTTAAGAAATTGTCCCTTTTTGGATTACTGATGCCTATTTTCTTCTAGGATGGCTCCCTTCATCCTTCCTGTTCATCATTCTGCTTTGTCAGCAGTTCTTTTTTAGTATAGTGAGTGTGTATGCAAGGGAGCAGGGAGGCAGTGGTAAGGGTGGGCTGACGGTCACTCAGACGCTGAAGCTGGGGGAGGAAAAGGGGGTGCTTGACAGTGTTAGGGTCGGGGTGCCCACCAACAGCCAATCCTCAGTTTTTATTCTATGTTTAGTGTAATGAAGGAACATTGCTTCATACATGCATACTTTATAATTTACTAGGTGTTTTTTCCATTTGATATCTTTTTAAATTCCTTGAAAAAAATCTTTGGGAAGCAGAGACCTGAAGAGGAAGACCTAACATGTTGTGGTCTCTACAATCCTCTAGGCAATGTGCTTCTTGTGTTCACATATATACGAGGAATCTCTTTTCATCCCAACACCATGAGACAAGCAATCATACTGTAATTGTCATGGTGAAGACATCTGTACTCAGAGCAACGATTTGTTTGGGTGCTCCCAGCTAGTAAGTAGCACAGGCAGGATTTGAATTCAAATCTCTGTGAGTGAAGGCCATATTCTTTCTACAGCATTGATCTGCCTCCCTAAGAATGTAGAACTGTTAGCAAAGAGAAGTAACCAACCCAATCTGATGCTTGAGAAAAATGAGTCTATAAGTCACTTTATGACTAATAGATGGGAAGCGTTTTTTTTTTCAGTGCCATAGCCTGGATCAAGGAGGAGTCCGTCATCCTTTGGGAAAGATGTTATTAAATACCTATCACCCCGTCTATACCTCATTTAAGAAATTGTCCCTTTTTGGATTACTGATGCCTATTTTCTTCTAGGATGGCTCCCTTCATCCTTCCTGTTCATCATTCTGCTTTGTCAGCAGTTCTTTTTTAGTATAGTGAGTGTGTATGCAAGGGAGCAGGGAGGCAGTGGTAAGGGTGGGCTGACGGTCACTCAGACGCTGAAGCTGGGGGAGGAAAAGGGGGTGCTTGACAGTGTTAGGGTCGGGGTGCCCACCAACAGCCAATCCTCAGTTTTTATTCTATGTTTAGTGTAATGAAGGAACATTGCTTCATACATGCATACTTTATAATTTACTAGGTGTTTTTTCCATTTGATATCTTTTTAAATTCCTTGAAAAAAATCTTTGGGAAGCAGAGACCTGAAGAGGAAGACCTAACATGTTGTGGTCTCTACAATCCTCTAGGCAATGTGCTTCTTGTGTTCACATATATACGAGGAATCTCTTTTCATCCCAACACCATGAGACAAGCAATCATACTGTAATTGTCATGGTGAAGACATCTGTACTCAGAGCAACGATTTGTTTGGGTGCTCCCAGCTAGTAAGTAGCACAGGCAGGATTTGAATTCAAATCTCTGTGAGTGAAGGCCATATTCTTTCTACAGCATTGATCTGCCTCCCTAAGAATGTAGAACTGTTAGCAAAGAGAAGTAACCAACCCAATCTGATGCTTGAGAAAAATGAGTCTATAAGTCACTTTATGACTAATAGATGGGAAGCGATGGAAACAGTGACAGACTTTATTTTGGGGGTCTCCAAAATCACTGCAGATGGTGACTGCAGCCATGAAATTAAAAGACACTTGCTCCTTGGAAGAAAAGTTATGACTAACCTAGACAGCATATTAGAAAGCAGAGACATTACTTTGCCAACAAAGGTCCGTCTAGTCAAAGCTATGGTTTTTCCAGTAGTCATGTATGGATATGAGGGTTGGACTATAAAGAAAGCTGAGCGTGGGAGAACTGATGCTTTTGAACTGTGGTGTTGGAGAAGACTCTTGAGAGTCCCTCGAACTGCAAGGAGATGCAACCAGTCCATCCTAAAGGAGATCAGTCCTGGGTGTTCATTGGAATGACTGATGTTGAAGCTGGAACTCCAATATTTTGGCCTCCTGATGTGAAGAACTGACTCCTTGGAAAAGACCCTGTTGCTGGGAAAGATTGAGGGCAGGAGGAGAAGGGGACAACAAAGGATGAGATGGTTGGATGGCATAGACTCAATAGACGTGAGTTTGAGTAAACTCTAGGAGTTGGTGATGGACAGGGAAGCCTGGTGTGCTGCAGTCCATGGGGTCACAATGAGTGAGACATGACCGAGTGACTGAACTGACTGAAGTCTCAGCGAGGCAAAGAAAATAATACTTTCTAATCACAACATTGGGACTAAAGTTCCAAGCTGTGCTAAGTGAGGTGGTATTTTCCAGGACACCATTCCACCTCAAGAGACCAGACACTAGTTGGGAGCCATGCTTGACACTTGTGTCCTACAGGGAATGGTTCAAAATGAGCCCATAGGTGAGGACTTGATTGGGTGCTCTGAAAGGTGAAGATTGTAAAATCTGAGATGCAGGATCTGAGTCCAGAATGTTGTCCAGTCTGTTAAAATTGTCTTTGCCGTGGGCCATGGATCTGCTTGGACCATTTATCAGAACCTGTTGTGGTCTGGAAATAAGAAAACTCAAGTCAATTGTAGACAAATATTTTGCAGCCTCTGCACTTACTTAACAAAGATAGGGCTCTCTTCCCTTGGAGGATGAAGCTGGAACCGGTATAATCACTGGTCAGATCTTCTCCTCACAATGGTATGAGTGGGAGCCTCTCCCTTCCATGTTACCTCCCAAAGGAACAGGGGATAAACACCCTTGTAAGACAGTGGTCTCATTTTGTGGACGTGAATTCAATGGCTCACAGCTCCATTCTACTCATCCTGGCTCCGGCTTAAGTTTTAAAAACTAATTCTCTCTGCATTAATCTGAAAAGATCCTTCAAACAAAAGCTCAACATCTGAGTCTATTTACCGAGTGTGCAGCTGTGTCAATTGGCCAAGACAAAGCGAGGCTTCCTGGTCAGCCCACAATGGGCTGCAGGTAGTCCTGCAAACAGAGAAGCACAAGGCATGGTCCTTTCAGGAGCCAGCAGCCCTCCTTCCAATAGGGAGGAGCTGGAGCTTAGGGGTCAAGAGAAAGGGAGTGCTGCCCCACCCCCACGTCACCATAGGCACAAGTGGGGACTGAAGGATATGATCTGTAAGCCCATCAATTAGGGCTATTAAAAAGGTAATTAGCCCTCTACCACGGAAACCGAGGACAGAGATGTGAAAAGGGGAAATTCATTTCCCTGTGGTTACATTTTGATGTGACCAGTACATTTTCTTAAGGAAGTGAGATGCTATTGTTGAGAATATCACTTGGTCCGTCATGATGGGAAGGTGATATCAAGTCAATTTAAAAGTTATTTAAGAATTAAAATAATAATTTCTTTATTCTTGAAAAAAGGACTTTTTTTTTTTTTTTCTGCTATCAAACACTAGATTCAAGTCAAGTGGCCAGAGTTAGGAGGCCAGGGAGGAGCTGAGTTATTTCCTTTCTAGTTTCCTCTCCTGAAGAGAACTGTGGCAGGAAATGACATCTGAAAATGTCAACAATGAACAATTTCTCTTGGATTCTAATAAGTGTGAAATTCAGAATTAGTGGTCGCTCTCTCTTCAAACATGTGTAGGTATTTTGGTAATAAAGCCCGAGAGAGCAGAAAACAAATAGAGGAAAGCCCTTTCTCATAATGAGATTTGAAGATATCTGTTGAAATGGATCTAAAGTATACAGTGCTCTTTTGCAACACTGGTCAAATTCACAGTGAACTTAGGACCTACACAAATTTACGTTTCTCTCTCTGTGTGTGCATGCTTTCAGGTAAAGGATAATTTAATTTAGCTCCATTTTCCTCCACCATCTCATTCTCTCCTCTTTCACTTCCCCTTCCCACTTTATAGAGGTCAAATGTACATGCAGGGAGATGTGCAGATCTTAAGTGTCTAGCTGGATGTTTCGCATCTTGTTAACCCACACAACAATCAAGATATACAATATCCCCATCACTTCAGATATTTCCGGCTCCCATCTAGTCAATAACCACCTGCCAGGCAATCACTGTTTTAATTTTTATTACTATGCATTTGTTTTGCTGTTCTTGAATTCCATATCAAAGATATCATATGGTATAAATTCTTTTTGTGTGACATCTTTCACTCAAAATAGCATTTTTGAGATTCATCTGTGAGGTGATGGAGTATTATCTGTTTATTCTCTTTTATGTATAAGTAGTATTCCATTGTATAACTACACAATGGACCCATTCTTGTCTTGATCACATCTCAGTTGTTTCCAGTTTGGGGCTATTAAGAAATAAGCTACTATAAACTTTCTTGCATAAGATCTTTTGTGGGCATATGTTTTTACTTCTCCTGGACAATTACCTAGGAGTGAATCATAAGTTAGGTGTATTTTTAATTTTATGAGAAACTAAAAACCTACCGTTTTCTAAAGTGATTGTAAAACCTTGTGCTTCCAGAAGAAAGTATGAGAAGTTTCAGTAATTCTGTCTCCTTACAAACATTGGATGTTGTCAGTCTTTTTTTTTCTTTTTTTAATTGAAATATAGTTGATTTACAAAGTTTCTATTGTTATTCTGTTTTAGCATGAGCTGTTCTAAGGGGTATGAAGTGGTAATCTCATTTGGTGTTAATTTGCATTTCTCTCTTCTTGTGATTATTATCATTTGCATATCTTTTTTCTTGCCATTTCTATTTAAGTACTTTGGTTATTATTTATTGGCTTTTCTTCTTATTAATTTGTAGGTATTCTTTACATATTCTGGATAAAAGTCTCTTCTAAAATATAGGTATAGCAAATATTTTCTATTGGTCTACGGCTTTTATTTTCTTAATTGCGTCTTTTTGATAAGAACTAAAACTAACCTAGGTGTTGCTGTGAAGGTATTTTGTGGATATGGCTAACATGTGCAATCAGTTGACTTTAAGTAAAGGAGATCATCCTTGATAATATGGGTGGGCCTTCCCAATCAGTTGAAGGCTTTAAGAATAAAAAAATTTCTCAGAGTAGATATTCTGCTTCAGGATTGCAGCATCAACTCCTTCCAGAGTTTCCAGCCTGCTGACTTTCTCTATGCAAATTTTGGACTTGCCAAGCCCCACAATTGCATGAGTCAAGAGCCAATTCCTTAAAATAAATGTCTGCCCAAACATACATATATGAAATCTCAATCTTGTGGAGGCTTGTGTTAAGGATTTGTTAGGGTGGGTCTATTTCAGCTTTGTGTTTTGTGTATGGACCTTATTCTGTGGCAGGCCCTCTCTCGGAAGGCGTGGGATGTCTAGAGCCTCACTTGAATGGTAAGACATTCACCAAGCTTCACTCTTCTTGGCTGGAACTCCCAAGTTTTTCCGTTTTAAAGATGTCTCTGTTCAGTTTTTATCCCCATAATGTATGTTCCCTGATAGGCCAGTGGGGGGTTGTCCTATGAATTTACAGCCCTGTTCTCCGCCAAGAAGCCAGAAGGAATCCCCAAGATAAAACTCTGGCACCCTTCCTGCACAGCTTCCCCTTCACTGGTCCCCTGCTCCACAAATTCCAGCTGCTTCAGCATCCCCGAAACTCCAGTCTCTGCCTCCTCACCCAAGCACGCTCGCCGTCTTCTGCAGGTGCTCCACCAGCTTGCTCTATGAGCTGGTATCTGTTCCCACCCAGAAAGCCAGGTTGCCTGTAAGGTTCACTTCATGTGTTTCTTTTCTCTCCAGGATCACAATCCTGCTGTCTATTGCTCAATGCCTGAGAAGAATTGCTTCATATATTTCATCCCATTAAATCATTACTTCTGGTAGGAAGGCATGTCCAATACCCATTTACTCCATCATGGCCCAAAATGGAATTTCATCCATATATACATTTGTCAAACAATCCTTCAAACCAAAACCTTCCCTATGCCATCTCCTTCATTTCTCATGTGCTCAGCAAAGGGCAGAAAACACCAATGGGTTCAGAAACATGGGTGTTTCATACAAACTTGCCATCCACAGTTCTGAACAGAGAAACAATCATATTATAATATACGAGAATTCAGCGGGGCTTCCCTGGTGGCTCAGATGGTAAAGAATTCACCTGCAATGCAGGAGACCCAGGTTTGATTCCTGGGTAGTGAAGATCCCCTGGAGCAGGGAGTGACAACCCATCCCACTATTCTTGCCTGGAGAATCCCTTGGATAGAGGAGCCTGGCAAGCTACAGTCCATAGGGTGGCAAAAGTAGTCTTCTATAAGCCAGCATTTCTCAAACTGTTCTGAGGAATGCTGGATCCATAAGGAGTTAAACGGTAATTTGAGAATAAAGGATTCTCTGATCAAATACTTTGGGGGAAATGTTTTGCTTGATTTTTGGTCCAGGAGAGTCACACACATATTAGCATATTAAAGACCCTGACAAGTCCTGTTGAAAATTTTTATTAACTCAATGTTTCCCAAGCTTAATTGATTAGTAGAATGTCTTCACCTAATATTAATTAGTATCGAAACATATTCTTTACATTCATGGATTATCTGACCTCTGATCTACTTTCCCTAAAATTTGGAAAAATACTCTTCAGAAGGGAAAGCAAGAGCTTTTAGGTTTGGCGAATCAGTTAAAATCAAGGCTGCTCGTATGATATTTCAGCTGAACATTTTTGGTAGAGCCAGAAATTAGATAATTTAAACCTCTCCAGAAGAGTATGTGTTTGAATTACACCTCCTAAGTAAACAAACAACGAGTTGTTATAGGAAAAGGGACTTTTTCCTTTAAAGCTGATGGACTTAGGTCACTATATTTATTTTTTAAAGCACTAGAAATCTGGAAGTATAATTCTAACCCATAAAGCCTTACCTTTAATAGTATTTCATACAGTACTGTATTTTTTAGATAATAACCCACAAATAAAAATTTTATTAGTCATTTATGAACTCCTCCTAAAATGCTTTTGGAAACATTTTCCAGCTCAAACACCTTTTTAAAACCAAATGACATCATGTCTGTTGGCATATATTGTTCTATACTGGAGATCGGGAAGAGTCCCCCGCCCCTCCATGAAACAACAGTTGAAAAGTTTATCGTCATCTTCCCGAAAAGTCAAAAGTGAGCACCTGGAAAATGTGAGTACAATGAAACCCCAAAGCACAACACTGAGGAAGTCAGCTGGACTTAAAAACTCTCCCCGGGGAAACTGCCTGCCCCATGGCCCTGGGACCTTCAGGGCCCCCTTCTCTGGCGCTGCTAACCTTTGCCAGCTCCACGTTCTGACACACAGGCAGAGGTGACATTGATGCTGATATTCATTCATTCAATCCATTCATTTATGAATTCAAAATGGATTTACCAAGTGCCAATTATGTACCAGGCACCACTCCAGAACTACTGGGATGTAGTGGTGGACAAAGCCAGGCCCTCCCCCCACAGAGTTTACACTCCAGTGAGGAAGAGCAACGACCAGCCAGGCCGCAGTGAGAAATGTCATGGGGGAAAGAATCACGTTAAGAGGTGGGACAGTGGTTGGAAGAAACTGTATTCCATAGGAGTGGGTGGAAAGATTTTCTCTGAGAAGTAACATTTATGCAGTGACATGAATGAAGAGGACAAGAAGAAGACACATTTAAGAGAAGAGCTTTTCAGGCAGAAGGAAGGGTAGGTGAAAGGCCCTGAGGTTGAGGCCTTTGGTTGAGTCCAGGAGCTCCCAAGCACTGGCTGGATGCATCAGGCTCACCTAGAAAGCTTGAAAACAAGCCATGATTTTTGGGCTCCACAATTTCCGAGCCTAATTCAGTAAACTAGAAACGGGGCCTGCTGGATTTTTTTTTTTTTTAAATGACTGAAACAAGACAGGCCTAAAGCCTCAGCTTCTGGAAGAACCATCTGTTCTGGCTGGTCTTGTATCTCTCCTTGAACTTGACCTTGTCCTCTTGTCAGGCCTTGTGTTTGAGAAGGGGGTCTCTGATGACATCTTTTTCGACAACAGTTTCATCCAAAGGTATATCCACAGAGTACCTTGTGGGCATGAAGTGGTCATGTAAATTTCCACAAAAAACTTGATCTTTGACCTGTTGACAATTTTCTTCTTGCCCACGGCAGCTGTCATTTGCATGGAAAGCAAGCAATTCCAGTCACCAAAGCATAGCTGTAGGTTTGGTCTGAAATGCCATCATCAGTGTTCACAGTGGCCACTTTACATCTGGTTTCATGTATGCACCCATGTCAGCAGTAACCACTCAGGACTACAGCAGGAAGGAAGAAAGGGCACTTCTGCTAACCTTTCAGCCAGGGAGGGTCAAAAGACTTTTTCTTAAAAGCTTCCCCCAAACTTTCTGAAGCTTCGCCCAAGTTTAGGAAACCCTGATTTAATCCAATGACGTCATTTTACAGGTGAAGACACTGAAGTTAATTCCAGTCACCAAAGCATAGCTGTAGGTTTGGTCTGAAATGCCATCATCAGTGTTCACAGTGGCCACTTTACATCTGGTTTCATGTATGCACCCATGTCAGCAGTAACCACTCAGGACTACAGCAGGAAGGAAGAAAGGGCACTTCTGCTAACCTTTCAGCCAGGGAGGGTCAAAAGACTTTTTCTTAAAAGCTTCCCCCAAACTTTCTGAAGCTTCGCCCAAGTTTAGGAAACCCTGATTTAATCCAATGACGTCATTTTACAGGTGAAGACACTGAAGTCCAGGGAGGGAAAATGATTTTGTCCCTGGTCACAGAACTAAATCATGATGGAGCCAGTCCTGCTGCTGCTACTGCTGCTGCTGCTAAGTCGCTTCAGTCGTGTCCAACTCTGTGCGACCCCATAGACGGCAGCCCACCAGGCTCCCCCGTCCCTGGGATTCTCCAGGCAAGAACACTGGAGTAGGTTGCCATTTCCTTCTCCAATGCATGCAAGTGAAAAGTGAAAGTGAAGTCACTCAGTTGTGTCCGACTCTTCGCAGCCCCATGGACTGCAGCCTACCAGGCTCCTCCGTCCATGGGATTTGAGCCAGTCCCAGCAACCATATTCCCACAGTCCCTACAGGGCTATTCCTCTTCTGCCTCCTTTATTATCCACCCACCTCCGCCTCCTCTGCTCTGCCCAACAAAAGAAGCCAACAGAAAGGAGTTTCCTCTATAATAGTTGTTGCTGTATTACTCTAAATAATAGTAACCATTTATCAAATATTTACTTTTTCCCAGGTCTTGTTCTAAGCACTTTTTATGTATTAACTCATTTAATCCCCAGGATAAACTTATGGATGTGCGTATTATTCTCACTTTATGATGAGGAAACTGAGGCTGGAAAGATGAGGTCACTTCCCCAGGGTCATATGGCTGGCACGTGATGGAGCCGGGCTACAATCCTGCAGAACTAGTGATCCTGGAAGAACTGCCTTGTTGCCTCCTGCTGACCTGGGCAAGGACTGTGGACTGATCATCACTGCTGTTATTGATTTGTGTCAGCAGGAAACCTCAGTATCTCGTCCTGTGCTCATCCCAGTGATACCCACTGCCCAGTTATGCTGGCAGCTGGGAGTACACCTGAAGCCAATGGCTCATAGGGCAGGAAGATGGCAACTGTAGTCTGATCAAGATTATTTCTCTTCTAGAAACTCCAGGGCCTGTGAGTTTCCTTTTAGTTATTTTTCAAAGCAGGCTCTGCTGAGAATGCAGGAGGGATAAGCTGGCGTGCTTGCTGATGTCAAAGTCCTGTGAGTCCTCAGTGCCTCCAACTTGCACACCCCTGTGACTTCTTCCCTGGGGCCAGAAATCTGTGTTATTGATCTCACTGTGGGTGAGTGACCCTGAGGGTGAGGTCCAAAGATGAAGACAGTATGACGTCTGTTTTCTAGCAGCTCACTGATAATTCTGTTGTTGTTCAGTCCCTAAGTCAAGTCTGACTCTTTGCAACCCTCTGAACTGCAGCTCACCAGGCTTCTTTGTCCTCCACTAGCTCCAGTATTTGCTTAAACTCATGTCCATTGAGTTGGTGATACCATCCAGCCACCTCATCTTCTATCTCCCCCTTCTGCTCCTGCCTCAATCTTTCCCAGCATCAGGGTCTTTTTCAGTGAGTTGGCTCTTTGCATCAGGTGACCAAAGTATTGGAGCTTCTGCTTCAGCATCAGTCCTTCCAATGAATATTCAGGGTTGATTTCCTTTCAGATTGACTGGTTTGATCTCCTTGCTGACCAAGGCACTCTCAAAAGTCTTCTCCAGCACCACAAATAATTCTAAGTCACAGCAGAAAGTAGCACTATTCCATCAGAATGCTAGAGGCCCTGGCAGTTGGTGGTGGTTCTTAGCACCATAACACAATGGCAACTGGTACCTCTGGGAAGAACAGAAAGGATCTAGTTGGATCTGGGCCTTGATTTCAAGGTACAAATAGAGGAAGTGAACTCCAGGAGGAAGGAGAAGTCTCAGCAGTTACCACAGGTGTGACATGGTGTGGCAGTTTGGGGGATGTAGATGAATACAGGGATTAGAAAAAAATGTGTATAGATCTCATTATAGGTGTAGCTAGTATATTTCTACAAACTGGGAGTTCAGAATGAGACAGACTCAAAGATACATTTCTATTAGCTTTTCAGTGCATTATCTTCCAAATACCCAGACCAATAGCACAGAAGATACTGCATTGGGATCCTTGTCAAATAATTAAAAAGCACCTGGTTCACTACTATTTCCCTTAAAAATACCATGGTCACATTTTATTGTTATCCATCTTAATAGAGTTAATAACACATTGTATAATAACATACAGAAGGAAGGCAGTGGATGGAGACTGGACTCAAGTTACCCTCCTCAAATCTGTCTCAATCCTGGGGTAATATGCTAAACATCCAGTGTCGGTAGGCCAAAACCTAAGTATTTGTGGGTCCTGGCTATGTTGCCTGTTTTGTGAGACCCTGGTATCTAGGGTCCTTGGGACTTCAGAAGATGAATTAAGGCCTTTGGGAAATGATTGCCTACTTCACATCACTTCCTATGGAAAGGATAAAAGAGAGGCAAAAGTTTCTAATAAATCATGTCTTTGTCTCTTTCTCTCTTTTCTTCAGAGATTTAGTTATTAAACTTTCACCACTGCTGAGACATTCATTCCTTGGAAATTGACAAGAAGAAAAAGTAATTCATGTAAAACCAATCAGGTGGTCCCTAGAGGACAGGCAGGACGGATGTAGTTTGCAGAAGGATGTAGTGCAGGTTTCTGGGGAACTGGTGACGAGCAGGTCACTAAGTACACAACTGAATGAGTGGTAGTTTGCTTCTTTATAAAACAAAGTGTGCTCTATGCACAGAGCTTAAAGATTTCAGCAATAACCTTGGAGTGATAATACTGGAGGCTTTGCTCTCACCTCTGTCTAATAACAGCTCCAGAGTGGAAGGCCTGGGGTTGGCACCTCCTGTACCCTCCCTCCCTCACCTTAGCCAGCAACAGCAGACTCCATGCTGGTCCTCAAGTGCACTCCTGCCTCAGAGCTCTGTACCTGCTGTTCCCACTGCCAGGAGCAGAGTATCCTGGTTACACCCATGACTCACATCCTTACTTTATTTAAATATCACTTCCCGGACATACCCCTTCTCCTTCTCTTCCTTCTCTCTCTCTTTTAACTTGTTTTTCTTTCCCTTCATAGCACTTACCTCTATCTGATAGTATTTCTGTCACTAGTCGTGTCTGACCCTTTGCAACCGCATGAACTATAGTCCGCCAAACTCTTCTGTCCGTAGATTCTCCAGGCAAGAATACTGGAGTGGGTTGCCATTTACTACTCCAAGGGGTTTTCCTGACTCAGGGATTGAACCCATGTGTCCTGCATGGCAGGTGGATTCTTTACCACTGAGCCACCAGGGAAGTCCCATTTACTGTCTTGTTTTGTTGCTGAGTCAGTCATGCCAGACACTTTTGTCACCCCATTGACTGTAGCCTACTAGGCTCCTCTCTCCATGGGATTTTCCAAGCAAGAATACTGGAGCTGGTTGTTATTTCTTTCTCCAAGATTCACTGTCTAATCAACTACTAATATGTAAGTTCTATTAGGGCAGAGATTTCTGGAATGTCAAACAGCACTTGGTACTCAAAACATTTTGTTGAAAGAATGAGCTTGGCTGGGAGCTCTCTTTTGTCCCCAGCATTCTGTATCACCTCCAACCTTTGCTTCACAGCCATGGGTGTGTGTGGACCAAACGGAGGCGTTTGAGGCTGACCTAATAAAGCTGCCTCCTCAAGAGCAGCTGTGCCCTACCTGGCGGGCTGGCCCAGGGCAACCCAGGTCAAACTCCAGCAGCTGCCTCTACTGGTGCTTAACTTCCCAGAGGATGGATGCCTCCTGGCCTTGCTTTCAATTCTACTTCTTTGACTTAGAGGGGCTGAAGGAGCAGAAACAACAAAGGCTGTTTAGAATTTAGTCTTCCCAATTGTTTGACCTGGTAAATAGATAAACAAAAAAGGGGGGAAGAAAAGAAAGAAAAGGAGAAGCTGGCCTGACCCCTCCAGCTGCAGGTCCGTGTGGGCCTGACCGACAGGAGCCCAATTACTGCAGGGCCAGTGCACCTGTGAAGAGTTAATAGAGGTGTGCAGTGGGGTGGAGGGCCCGAGGGGGCTCTGATTAGGACCTCATGGAGGCCGCCCTGCCCCCACCCCTACGGGGCTAATGATTGATTAATCTTAGCAGGTGGCATCTGAGGACATGCCACCTCTTTCCAGGACAGAGACATTATAGGTGAGTTCCACCACTCGGTTTGGTTTCCTTAGGGTTTTAGATGCTGAAACTGTGAACTTAATACTACAGAGCATAAATTAAAATGTAGGTGGGAGTGGGGTTATTTGCAGTGAGCTGTATGGAAGGAAGCCAGCAGGAATCTGTTGGGGAATCAGAGCATGGAGTTCAATCCCCTCACTTCTCAGATGGGGAGGCTAAGATTCCACGAGGGCATTCAAGGGACACTCACAGGAAAGTAGGTTCTTGCAGGAAGAAATCCCTCATTGGGAAGTTAGGGTGGGGTGTTTGTGGGATTTTGTGATGATGAGAGGACCCTGCAACAGGAGTCTGGCTCTGCTGCTTACAAAAGGTGGCCTCCGACAAACTGCTCAGCTTCCTGTCCTCCACATTCCATATCTATGAAATGGGGATGAGGTAATGCCTGCTCCCAGTTACCCTAGGGTTTAAATGAATCAAGGCACCTGATGTACCTAAGGAAAAGTCTGAGCCAGGGCAGCTTGAAGCTAATGCTACATTTTATGATTATTATGTCTGCTTTTCCCGCCCCCTTCCAAGGTCCCACTCTTTGAGACCAGGATCAAATTGAGACCTAAATTGTGGGTGGATGGTAGTCTGACATCATTTGGTTTAGTCTCACAGAGTCTTCCTGAGCCCCTGCTACATGCCAGGCACTCTACTAGGCACCAGCTGTGACAGACACTCTATGTACATATATGTGTGTATGTGTATACGTATATGTGTGCTCACGCTCAGTTGCTTCAGTTGTGTCCAACTCTTTGTGACCCAATGGACTGTAGACTGCCAAGCACCTCTGTCCATGGGATTCTCTAGGCATGAATACTGGAGTGGGTTGCCTTGCCCTCCTCCAGTGGATCTTCCCAAACCAGGGATCAAACCTGCATTTTCCTGCATCGCAGGATGATTCTTTACTGCTGAGCCACCTGGAAAGCCCATGTATACGTATACGTATATGTGTATATATTTGCCAGTGAGAGAAAGAGGTGCCCCCTCTCAAGAGCCATCAGAGACAGCCCCTGGCTGGGAGTCAGAAAACACGACTTGTACACACAGGTCTCTCTCAAGCCAGCCGCGCCGCCACAGTGAGCTGCTTCTTCTGCCTAGCCTCTGGTTTTCTCTGTCAGATAGAGAGCGATCTCTGCCCTGCCTCTCTCCGGATTCTAGCAAGGATCTAATGAGAGTGCATGTTGAGGGTCTTTGGCTTCAGGAAAATGCTCATGCTAAGGTGAAGTGACTGTAGGGCTGAAGCAGCCACTTGCCCCAGGACCCGATGTGGGCTGCACGTTCATGGTGCTGAGCATGCAGCAGAGAAGACCCTGGGGAGGCTGGCTGGAGACCCAAACAGTAGAGCTGGGAGTCAGGGAAAAGCAAGTTTGAGTCCCAGCTCTTCTGCTGCAGCTGCTAAGTCACTTCAGTTGTATCCAATGCTGTGCGACCCCATAGACGGCAGCCCACCAGGCTCCCCCGTCCCTGGGATTCTCCAGGCAAGAACGCTGGAGTGGGTTGCCATTTCCTTCTCCAATGCATGAAAGTGAAAAGTCAAAGTGAAGTCGCCAGTTGTGTCCAACTCTTAGCGACCCCATGAACTGGAGCCTACCAGGCTCCTCTGTCCACAGGATTTTCCAGGCAAGAGTACTGGAGTGGGGTGCCATTGCCTTCTCCGCCCAGCTCTTCTACTCCTTAGCAGTTGACCTTAGATAGGCTCCTTAACATCCACCATACCAGAGAACTGGGAGGGTTACCTCATTACAACTTCACAGGACAGTTATGAGGAGGAAAGGAAATGAGGCGTGTGAAGTGCTCACCATAGCATCTGGTATATAGTGACCCCTGGAAGGATTGGCTGTGCTTTGGTGAAATCACTGCCTTCTAGGATCCAGCCCTTGACAGGTTGCCAAGAGGACCTGTTTACAGAGCCTGTTATATCAGCAACTGATGTATAGATGAGATTTCCAGTTCATCCATTTACTGGGTGGAATTGACCTCTCCTGGGGACAGGAAACTCACGTCCAGCCCATTATTTCCTTATAGGCAAGCTCCCAAAGGAGGCCAAGTGAGCCAGCTTCTTGCTTGGTAATTAGTCTCATGGCAAGAGCGGGCAGAGGGGTGACTACTTATTTTGAGGCACCATATCCCGACAGCCTGAAGCCTCCGTCTCCACACCAGGTCCAGGCAGAGCCGTTCTCCTGCCACACAGGGAATGCCGATTCCAGCTCGCGGCCCTCTCTTCTCCAGGCTGCTTCCTGCTGAGTGACCACTCTTACTGCTTGATAAAGCTTCAAGCCTTTGATATCCCTTGCTCCTAGTCTGCTTCTGGCAGGTGACGTCTTCTGGCTTCTGCGGTAGCCCTAGCCACCTGCTGTCGCCCCCTGTGAGCCAACGCTGCTGGGCTAGCTGTGTACAGCCTGAGCGTGCATTTACCTCTACTTGAAGGGGACGTCTCATGGTACAATGTTTAGTAGCTCTAAGCTCCTAGAGGACACAGTTGCCCAAAGGGAAGTTCTTTAGAAACTGGCCCTTCATCTGTGCTGTTTATGAGGGAGCTCTGAGGGCTGTGAGAGAGTTGGTTACTTCCTTCATGGGGCAGGGATCACTGTCTGTGACCTTTACTGATATCCCACTCTGACAAACTGTAGGTGCTCAATCATATCTCTCAAAGAAATACAATCCCTTCTCAAAAAGTTGTCTTGTTCATCGCAGAATCTGTTCTTTGGTTGACTGTAGAAGACAGCACATGATTGGTTTCCTGCTGGAGAGGTTCCTTCTGCCTGTACCAGGCCCGCTGCCACAATCTGGATATGGTCTTTGGGGCTGGGATTTCATTGTTTCTTATACCCTCATTGTCTCTTCCCACACAGCCTCAGGGTCTCCCTGGTAGAAGCACTGTACCAATCCCACCATTTCTCAGATCAGATCCTTAGATGGTCCCATTACTTTTTAAAAATTAATCAATCAATTAATTAGGATGCACCAGGTCTTAGTTGTAGCATGGAGGATCTAGTTCCCTGACCAGGGATCAAACCCAGGCCTCCTTGCATTGGGAACACAGAATCTTAGCCACAGGACAACCAGGGAAGTCCCAGGCTTTCATTACTTTTGAAATCAAGGACAAATTCTCACCTGTAGTCAGGACCTCAGATTTGCCCCTGACCTTGCCCTCCAGACTCAAGCTCTATTTGTTTTCCACAAGAGCTCTTGGTTGCATTTCCACTGCATTGCCCAGTGTTTTCCAGACTTTCCCCTTGAACTTGTTTGTCTTCACCTCTTTCTTCATGTTGTTCTTTCTGTGACAACCTCCTGGGACAAAACAATGTTCAAGAGGGAAATCTCTAAGTGATTGCTCTGCCTGCTGGAATCACTTAGCCCTTTCAAGAACTATCTTGAGCTTTAAAGAACCATCTTGATTATCATTTTGTTTATAAAGTCTCTAATTAGATGAGGTTCTTTCCTCCTTTTATCCTCTAGATGTGCATCCATTCACCTCCTTTGGTTTTCTCAACGTTTACAAGTGTTTCTGTAACTCATTCTGGCCCACCACTGTGCCCGAGGTTTTTTGATGCTGTCTTGGGGTATAATGGAACTGATCAACTACTGTACTGACTAATGATTCTGTAAACATAGATGCAAACTCTGCACATTACAATCCTTGTTTTGAATTTTTTTTCTGGGTCACACAAACCATATAAAAGCAATGTTTTTTGTTGTCATCAGCAAAAACCCATTTTAGCATCACTGGTATAAGCTGTTGGAATCAAAAGCTAACATATCTGAGATCATTTTATGTCTGAAAACTCAAACTGCTGTTGTTTGCAAGTCAGTGTATTTGTGGCTATGAATTGCGCATTGATTATTCAAAAGAAAGTCACATGTGGTTTTGTTCAGGTCTAGGAACAGTTCTATGAAGACCTACAAGACCTTTTAGAACTAACACCCAAAAAAGATGGCCTTTTCATTATAGGGGACTGGAATGCTAAAGTAGGAAGTCAAGAAACACCTGGAGTAACAGGCAAATTTGGCCTTGGAATGCAGAATGAAGCAGGGCAAAGACTAATAGAGTTTTGCCAAGAAAATGCACTGGTCATAGCAAACACCCTCTTCCAATAACACAAGAGAAGACTCTACACATGGACATCACCGGATGGTCAACACTGACATCAGATTGATTATATTCTTTGCAGTCAAAGATGGAGAAGCTCTATATAGTCAACCAAAACAAGACCAGGAGCTGACTGTGGCTCAGATCATGAACTTTTAAAGCTCAACATTCAAAAAACGAAGATCATGGCATCTGGTCCCATCACTTCTTGGCAAATAGATGGGGAAACAGTGGAAACAGTGTCAGACTTTATTTTGGGAGGCTCCAAAATCACTGCAGATGGTGACTACAGCCATGAATTAAAAGGCATTTACTCCTTGGAAGACAAGTTATGACCAACCTAGATAGCATATTCAAAAGTAGAGACATTACTTTGCCGACTAAGATCTGTCTAGTCAGGGCTATGGTTTTTCCTGTGGTCATGTATGGATGTGAGAGTTGGACTGTGAAGAAAGCTGAGCGCCGAAGAATTAACGCTTTAGAATTGTGATGTTGGAGAAGACTCTTGAGAGTCCCTTGGACTGCAAGGAGATCCAACTAGTCCATTCTGAAGGAGATCAACCCCGGGATTTCTTGGAAGGACTGATGCTAAAGCTGAAATTCCAGTACTTCGGCCACCTCATGCAAAGAGTTGACTCATTGGAAAAGACTCTGATGCTGGGAGGGATTGGGGGCAGGAGGAGAAGGGGATGACAGAGGATGAGATGGCTGTATGGCACCACTGACTCGATGGACGTGCGTCTAAGTGATCTCTGGGAGTTGGTGATGGACAGGGAGGCCTGGCACGCTGCAATTCATGGGGTCGTGAAGAGTCAGACATGACTGAGCAACTGAACTGAACTGAACAGAGGAAGGCCAAACATGATTTCCTCAAATTTTTCCAGTGAATTCCCAGGAAGGGACAAAAGAGAGAGTTTCATCCATTTGTTCAAACAATTTGATTCACTTTGTTCAGTTGTTGAGTCATGTCCAGCTCTTTGTGACCCCATGGACTGCAGCATGCCAGGCTTCCCTGTCCCTCACCATCTCTCAAAGTTTGCTCAAATTCATGTCCATTGAGGCAGTGATGCTATCCAACTATCTCATCCTCTGCCACCATCTTCTCCTTTTGCCTTCAATCTCCTTTTGCCATCATTCACTAATACATGCTTTATAATACATGTTTAGGACCTAAAGAGTTGTTGAAAGGAGTCCCTATCTCATTGCTACGGGTTGTACTGTTGAACTTGTGAAATGAACTACTTAACTTGCATGTCTTTATACTTTCCCAAGCCTTTAGGTGTACCTATTTCTAGACATTTTCAGGATGCATGTGGGGAGGCTATGATTAAAGGGTAATTTTTTTTTGGTGTGGATGGACAGAGGCTGAGTCTTTTTTCAATGACTTGAAAAAAAGAATAAAATCTCTTTTACATCAGTTGAATGTCTCTAATTGGGTCTTGAAGACCAAACAATTCCCTTCAAGACAGCTGGGGCTTTGGGTAGCCCCAAACCAATTAACTCAAATTATATAATTTTCCTCCCATTCCTGCCCCCAAAGTTTGACTTGCTTATTTAGTAAAGAGGAGGATTAGTGCGAGCACTAAGGAGTCCATTCTCTGGCGGCCTGGCACAATATGCTGAGCTGAGTCCTGCGCCAGCCTGGAGCACCCTGGCTGGGAAGAAAGGATAAAGGGGAGCTAAAGTCAAGCCGCACCCTCGGTATGTGCCTCTTCTTTCTTGGGATACAATGCAATTCAGCATAAATATATTACTGGATTACAAGGCAGGAGAAAGCAACCTAGCCTTAAATGGAAACAAGCAATCTTTAGCCTTCCTAAACCTCTGAAAATGTGCAGGAGCTAATTAAGGCAACAAAACTCATGAGGTGCTCAGAGAAGACCAGAGAAAAATGAATGGTTTTGGAGGAATTTGAATAGGAGTGTGTGTGTGTGTGTGTGTGTGTGTGTGTGTGTGTGTGTTTAGGCTTAAGGGAGCAAAGAGCTGTACTATGAATAGATTTCATGTTTCTTCTATTTCCAAATGGTTGGTTAAAACTGAGAGAAGCACTGGACAAATGATAAAGTTATAAAACAGTTCAAAAGCATATTTTCCAAAATTTTAAACAACAGTAATTTAAGAATATGAAATAAGACTCTACATTTACAAAAGTATCACAAATATGCATTTTGTGATTCTTGTAACAAGATACACAGCCTCTGATTTGATCATAGTAAATAGAAATTTAAATGAATTTAAAATAGTTTTGTTCTAATAAGAAGGGGTAGTTAATGATTTTGTGAGGCTGACAGGATTCTTCAGGGAAACTCTTTTTGGTATTGTTTGGCCTGGGGAATCCCAACCTGTAGGTATTGGCCTTTCCTGTGCTCAAAAGAGAAGGTACAGTATCTACCCCACACCCCCACCCCCGAAATGTTCTAAACATATAAAATATTGCATTGGACTTACCTGAGTATTTTCTATCACCTTCTTTTTTGAGAGGACTCTGCCCTGGATACTGTTGTTTCTTCAGCTACTAGAGTTGAAGAGTTTCAGGAACAGGCTTTCCTGTTTTTCCAGATCCCAAAAGTTATTTTCCACATTTGACTTTTTTTTAAAATATGTCTACCAAAAGGGCAATCAAGAGAAATTAAAAATTTTTAGGAAGCTATACTTTCATCTCTTAAAGTTCTCATGGATAAAGTAGTGTTTTATCTTCTGTCGATGACCCCATCTCTCTAGGACTTTCTAAGATTTATGAAAGAGACCCTAGACATAAAGTCTATTGGTTTCCTTTAGAAGCTACTGACCATCAGTATAAGACTTGGAGCTGGAAAACCACATCCCTTGGTCATTTGGTCCACAGTACCTCTCACTATGAACAAAGCTAGTGGAGGTGATGGAATTCCATTTGAGCTGTTTCAAATCCTGAAAGATGATGTTGTCAAAGTGTTGCACTCAATATGCCAGCAAATTTGGAAAACTCAGCAGTGGCCACAGGACTGGAAAAGGTCCGTTTTCATTCTGATCCCAAAGAAAGGCAATGCCAAAGAATGCTCTAATGACCACACAGTTGCACTCATCTCACATGCTAGTAAAGTAATGCTTAAAATTCTCCAAGCCAGACTACAGCAATACGTGAACTGTGAACTCCCTGATGTTCAAGCTGATTTTAGAAAAGGCAGAGGAACCAGAGATCAAATTGCCAACATCTGCTGGATCATGGAAAAAGCAAGAGAGTTCCAGAAAAACATCTATTTCTGCTTTATTGACTATGCCAAAGCCTTTGACTGTGTGGATCACAATAAACTGCGGAAAATTCTGAAAGAGATGGGAATACCAGACCAGCTGACCTGCCTCTTGAGAAATCTGTATGCAGGTAAGGAAGCAACAGTTAGAACTGGACATGGAACAACAGACTGGTTCCAAATAGGAAAAGGAGTACGTCAAGGCTGTATATTGTCACCCTGCTTATTTAACTTATATGCAGAGTACATCATGAGAAACACTGTGCTGGAAGAAGCACAAGCTGGAATCAAGATTGCTGGGAGAAATATCAGTAACCTCAGATATGCAGATGACACCACCCTTATGGTAGAAAGTGAAGAGGAACTAAAGAACCTCTTGATGAAAGTGAAAGAGGAGAGTGAAAAAGTTGGCTTAAAGCTTAACATTCAAAAAACGAAGATCGTGGCATCTGGTCCCATCACTTCATGGGAAATAGATGGGGAAACAGTGGAAACAGTGTCAGACCATCTGCAGCCATGAAATTAAAAGACGCTTACTCCTTGGAAGGAAAGTTATGACCAACCTAGACAGCATATTAAAAAGCAGAGACATTACTTTGCCAACAAAGGTCTGTTTAGTCAAGGCTATGGTTTTTCCAGTGGTCATGTATGGATGTGAGAGTTGGACTGTAAAGAAAGCTGAGCGCCAAAGAATTGATGATTTTGAACTGTAGTGTTTGAGAAGACTCTTGAGAGTCCCTTGGACTGCAAGGAGATACAACCAGTCCATCCTAAAGGAGATCAGTCCTGGGTGTTCATTGGAGGGACTGATGTCGAAGCTGAAACTCCAATACTTTGGCCACCTGATGAGAAGAGCTGACTCATTGGAAAAGACCCTGATGCTGGGAAAGATTGGGGGCAAGAAGAGAAGGGGACGACAGAGTATGAGATGGTTGATGGCATCACCGACTCGATGGACATGGGTTTGGGTGGTCTCTGGGAGTTGGTGATGGACAGGGAGGCCTGGCATGCTGCAATTCATGGGGTCGCAAGGAGTCAGACACAACTGAGCGACTGAACTGAACTGACCTCTCACAAAGGCTTGGGCCTCCTCTGTTGATTGTCTCTGTTTTGGGGAACATGGGTTTGCAAATTCAGGGGCCATAGTCCCAGGGAAGGTATTCACTTAAGACTCAGAATATTCAGTTAAGACTCAAAATAAAGATAAATGAGTGTTAAGTTTATATTCTGAAAAGAACATTAGAAATTGAGTTTGTTCTGTCATTTAAAAGATAGAGCCATGGCATACTAAGAAGAAAGGTGACCTGTTCAAAGTTACATGGGACTTGTGGGTGCAGTGTGACCAGAATTCAGTTCTCTCAACTCAGCTGAGGAGTGCCCCTGGCTATGGATTTTAATTGGGCTTTCCAGGTGGCGCTAGTGTAAAAAAAAAAAGCCACTTGCCAATGCAGGAGACATAACAGACGTGGGATTGATCCCTGGGTTGGGAATATCTCCTGGAGGAGGGCACAACAACCTACTCCAGTATTCTTCCCTGGAGAATCCTAGACAGAAGAGCCTAGTGAGCTATGGTCCAGAGGACTGCAAAGAATCAGACACAACTGAATCGACTTAGCACGCACGCATATTTAATCACAGAAACACGTTACTGATTCTGACTTTATAGATGGCTAATGGACCCTGTGGTTTACAGTCTGAAGTTTCACCCTGCTACCCCTCTCTCTGTTAGTCACTTCAGTCATGTCTGACTCTTTGTGACCTTGTAGACCGTTGCCCACCAACCTACTCTGTCCATGGGATTCTCCAGGCAAGAAGACTGGAGTTGGTTGCCATTTCCTTCTCCAGGGGATCTTCCCGACCCAGGAATCGAACCCAGGTCTCTTACATCTACCTGCATTGGCAAGTGGGTTCTTTGCCAGTAGTGCCACCTGGGGAGCCAGATTTGGCCACTGTGGTCCAGGCTCTAAGATGGAAAGCGGACGGTGCCTTCTCAGTGGTGCTCCTCTTTACTGGATGTAAAAGCAGGAGTGTTATTAATATAACGTTCCTGCTGCATCTCTAAGCTTAGCTAGCCCTTCACTTCAGGATTCTTCACCAGAATCAAAGCACCTCTCTGGTTTATTTAGAAAGTATCTTGAAAAGGAAAATGTTTGATCACTCCTCTCCTGGCTTTACCTCCATGTGCTGTGGGTAATGATCCAGAGAGAATCAATTGGACACTGCATCTTAAAGATAAGGATTGGGATTTTACTTCTGGGTAACCTGGTGACCCCAATCAATCTCTGTCTTACAAACCCTCTGAAGATTTGATGCTGCAGTCTGCAATTAAGTCCCAGCTTTCAAGAATGGCAACAGATGTTGCGATCCAAACACCTTTATTAACTATTTATCTTCAGAGGCATATCAATATCTCTTGGCCAATGAAACAGCAGCCTGCTCCTTGAGTGGAAAAATCACACTTTTTCATCTTCAAGTTATTTTACTCCCTAATCTCTTTGAGAAGATAAAAAGAGATATATTAGAAAGGTAGACAATGATATTTAATAGCTTTAAAGATTTGCCTTTTCTAAGTCATCCATCTTGTGAAAATATTGCTATTAAGTTATATATCCCAGTTACACAAAGCATCCAATGAAGTATTTAAGCAAAAAACATGTCCAAAATGAAAATTTCAATTTTCACTTACATTTTTCATACCTTACAAGATTGTCATGAGGATTATAAATGATGGTACAGTACTTTAAACACTGAGAATGAAATATAAGGCCAGGATATTTCTGGCAGGACTCTGTGTGATCCTTTGCATGTGAACTCATCAAGGTTTTGGTTTAGAGTTGAGCTCTTGTTGGAGTTTATGAAATTATTCCATAGAAAGGAAAATATAGTATCGTAAAATCAAGAAGGTTGCTTCTCCTTGGGTTTAACTTACTGGTCAAACAGGTTAGATTACTCTCACACAGGTAGGTGGAGTGGATAGTCTTCTGCTTCAAGGACCGGGCTGAATTCAAGGGAGGCTAATGCAGTTTAGCTTCTCAGCATCATGGGCCCTTCCAACATGTCCTCATTGCCATTTGTCTTTATGAAATTTGCAAAAATCAGATATTTTAACCAGTTGGTTAAGAATGCTATCTCCACTCTGACTTTCCTCCCATCATACCCCTCAGGACTGTTAACTGCTGTAAAAGAGACTGCAGAACAAGTGTGCCCTCCAGCTAAGACGACTTTGAGTTGGGAATATTTTCGTTTGGGCTTTGGAAGATACATTGGGTTGGCCAAAACTTTCCTTTGGTTTTTAAGTAAAAATAAAAGACTGATGGGCTGCAGTCTGCTGCTGCTGCTGCTGCTGTCGCTTCCGACTCTGTGCAACCCCATAGACGGCAGCCCACCAGGCTCCGCCATCCCTGGGATTCTCCAGGCAAGAACACTGGAACGGGTTGCCATTTCCTTCTCCAATGCATGAAAGTGAAAAGTGAGAGTGAAGTCGCTCAGTAAGTGTCCGACTCTTCATAACCCCATGGACTACAGCCTATAAGGCTCCTTCGTCCATGGGATTTTCCAGGCAAGAGTACTGGAATGGGTTGCCATTGCCTTCTCCATGCTGCAGTCTACGAGGTCACAAAGAGTCAGGCACAACTGAGCGACTAACACACTTATAGTCTTCTTGGGAACTGAAATTTTTTCCATTAAAAGAATTTTGTAAAGACCAAAATACACAGAAATCCAAAAGTGCAGTGGTGAATATAGTGGATGAATCTGTCCATGGGATTGCTTCCCAGCCAACCTGTAACAGTTTTCACCTGGTCATCAAAGAAACATGAGGTCTTGCAGTATTTCGATGGAAGATTATGCATTTTCTGTTGACTAATTGCAGGAACTTTTTGTTGGGTGTTGCTTTCAGTTGGTCTAGTTGGAAGCTGTACTTGTTGAAATTAGTTTTCCAAAGAGTTCATAATAGAGGAGGCCTTTCCAATTCCACCATTTATACAATATCAGCTTCTTTAGATGAAGACTGGCCTTTGGTGTGGCTGGTGGTGGTTCATTTTGCTTGCCCCAAGATCTCTCCGTTCCACATTATTGTATAGTAACCACTTTCCATTGCCGGTCACAATTTATTTTAAAAAGAGACCATTTTCATTACATTTAAGTAGAGAATCACATGCAGGAGGTTTTATAATCTTTTGTATTCTTTTTCTCATAAAAAACCCTTAAAATTCTTTTTGCTTTAGTCTCCACATAACTTGGATCTGTATCCAAGGATCCAAGGATCCACATAACTTGGATCTGTATCCAAGGATCAGGTTTCAGGCAGCAAAGCTTAATCTTTCAGAGATTATTTAATTAAGAGGCCCACCACATCCATGCTCCTTGCTTCCCTCTGCTCCTCCTTACTCTGTTTAAGGAAATTAAGGCTTTCATGTGAAGCTCCCTGCCTATGATCACACAGCCCATATGTGGCAGAAATTGGATAAATCCAGCCGGTAAGCAGAATGGATGCTGGGACAGACCTCCTGGTCACAGAGATCGGTGGTGAAGGGACTGGCGAGAAGCTGAGAGGGCCAGGTGCCAGTCTGAAGTGCCACTGCTTCCTGTGTGACCCGAGATAATGGGCTTCTGTCTTTGGACCTTGGCATCCCCATTTGTGCAGGCCCAAAGGAGTTACCTTCTTGTACTGGGTAGTTAGAGAAGTCTTCTGTGATAAAGCCACATGTGAACAGAGATATAAAGGAAGTAAGAGAGTGAGTCACGTGGGTCTCTGGGCCTTCTCTGAAGAGAAGATAGCAGCTTCCAAGGAAGGGGGAGACACAGTATCTTGGAGGAACAGCAGAAGATCAACATGCTTGGAAGTGGAGTGAGCAAGGCAGGAGAAGTAGGGCTGAGGTTAGACCCCAGAGGGAAAGGAGATGGGGAGCCTGTGAGCACTGACTTGAGGTGACTGATAGGTACTTAAGAGACTATCTCTTTGTTGTTGCAGAGTGAGGGTGGAGATGAGATATGAATCTCCCGCAGTTACCCAGGCGTGGCCTAGGGCAGGGGCCAGTGGAAAAGATGTTCACGATTACCTGCAATACAGGCACAAAGTCAGAGGAACCCGGAAAGAGGCATAAGAAGGTGGTGCTGGCTGGGAAAAACGAGCAGGGCGTCACCAAGCGGGGACAGTGGGCAGAGGGAGCATCAGTTTTGCAGAGGAAAGGGTGTCATCAAACATACATGTGGGAAAACAAGGGCTATGTTCAAGGAGACGCTGCCCTGAGATGACCGGGAGTGAGGGCTTGGGCTCTGTGCCCTTAGACCAGTTATTCACCTTCCCATCCCTGAGTCCTCATCATAAAATGGGTGTGGTATCAGCATCCACCTTGGAGAGGCCTTGCAACAAGATGGCGCTTGTGTGATGCTTTAGACACAAGCTACAGTAAACAGCTTTCACCACAAGCGCAATTCTACTAAATGCCAGAATGTTCTGTAAAGCTGAAGCATAGGAATGTGATGGGCAGAAGCCCAGGAAACAAGGTTGAAAAGGCTGGTCGAGGCCTGACAATGTAGAGCCTTGAACGCTACCCAGTCTGTTCGGGAGACTTGCTTGATTATGAAACTCACCAGAAGTACTTGTTGAAAATGAGGTTCGCCAATCCTCTACCTGGGATGGGGCCCAGGGAACTGGAGTTCAGCAAGAGTCCCAGCTGATTGCTATACAGGTGTCACTCAAGAAATTTTCTTTATTTTATTTTTACAATAAGAGTTAGAACAGGAATGCACTCAAAGGCCAGGAGTTGATAGAAAGAAAGTGAAAGTCACACACTCAAGTCCGACTCTTCGCAACCCCATGGTCTATACAGTCCCTGGAATTCTCCAGGCCAGAATACTGGAGTGGGTAGCCTTTCCCTTCTCCAGAGGATCTTCCCAACCCAGGGATGGAATCCAGGTCTCCTGCATTACAGGTGGATTCTTTACCAGCTGAGCCACAGAAGCAGCACTGTGTTTTGTGTTTCCAGCTTCCCTCATGCAGTCGACAGTGGCAAAGCAGGAAACGTGGCTGAGAGTGGGTAGAGGGAGAAAGCATGTGGGCTGGGACTGAAGGAGCGCTCTGGGGGCCTTTCCAGAAGCCTGCCTGCCTGGGAGAAGCTGTGCAAGAGATTGGTCAGAGACTCTGTTCTCATCCCAGTTCCTACACCCCATAAGTCGCTCTGTGTGTCTTTGAGTGCTTCTTGCCTCCTCTCAGAGAGGCAACTTCCTCCTCTGCTTAAAAAAAAAAAAAGAATCTAGAGGGCTGAGTTGGGCAAACTCTAAAGTCCCTTCCAGCTTCAAGTTTATCTGTTTATCAAACAGCCTAATCTTCGCAAAAGCACTTGCAACGGCTACAGCCTGGAGACAGTCTTTGCAAAGTTTGCTGTCAGGCTTTGGGGGTTACACAAAGGGCAGAATAGCCCTGCCATCAAGATAAGAGAAGGCACGCTGTCCCAAGGGCTTTTCTCCCCGCAGCAGCAGTTCACAGGCACCTCTGCACACACTGATCTGAGCTCAGGGACTTGTCTGATTTAACCCTTATCACACTGACATTTGGCGGGGCTGATGTGGAAGCAGCTAGACGGTGAGACGCTGCCAATCTCATGTCTGCCATCCAGGCACTGCGATGGCACTCAGCCCATTCTCTGCCTGAAACAAACGAATTGGGTCTTAGTGACTTTCGAGTGGATGCCTTGAGATTCTGTGGTGTGAAAGCAAAAAAAAAAAAAGGCAAAAAAAAAAGAAGAAATGCCTTTGATTTGGGGGAAGTCATTTATACATTCCAGGCCTCAGTTTCTTTAGCTCAAATATATTTGATTGTCTAAAGGATTCTTTTTTATCCTTAAGTCACTTGGTCAGTAATGTCCGACTCTTTGCAACCCCGTGGACTATAGCTCACCAGGCTCCTCTGTCCATGGGATTCTCCAGGCAAGAATATTGGAGTGGGTTGCCATTTCTTTCTCCAGGGCTTTTTATCCTTAACTGCTCTCAAAAACTGTCTGTAGATTTGATAATGCTGCCTTCTGATGGCATAACTTTTATGAAATTCCTTTACAATATCCCCTATCATATTGCGCGATGACCTGACTTTTTTAGTTAGCTTAAAAAAAATAATAGTTTCACCCCTAAGTGCAAAACTGCCTTTCTATTCATTTCATCTTCGTTAAAGACATCTTTACATCTTGAGGCAAATGGTGATCACAGTGATCTCACTAAGGAGCCCTCTCTCCTCGGCACACAGAGATCTGAGAGCTCCTGGGGTTGTCTGATCTGACCCTGATTACCTCATTAAGTTTTAAACAGACTGTGTTCATGTAATTTCCCTCTAAAGATTCACAAAACTCTCTTGATATATTTTCTGAAGGATAGACGGGGCTGGGGATGGGGAACAGGAATGATAAATCTGAAACCACTTGCTAATTTATTTCCTCCATCTTGCGGTATGGAGATAATCATTTGTGAGGGGAGTTTTGTGCTTGGGATAGCATGGTTGACTAACCAAGAAGTCATACCATTTTTATTAAAAAGGCTGGAGGATGTAAGGTGGGTAGAAATCAGTTCTAGAACTTGAATTGCTCCTGTTGGCTTGTTGTCTTCCGCCTTCTGCAGAGCCAGCTGGGGCACCGTTATCCCTCAGAGGTTTTTTTTCTCTTTTCCCCTGAAGCCTCCTTGGGGAGACTCCCATACCCGAGGAAGGCACTGGTATTCCCACAGAACAGCAGGATTGACCTCCCTTCTCCTTAGCTCCTTTGTGCTTGGGATAGCATGGTTGACTAACCAAGAAGTCATACCATTTTTATTAAAAAGGCTGGAGGATGTAAGGTGGGTAGAAATCAGTTCTAGAACTTGAATTGCTCCTGTTGGCTTGTTGTCTTCCGCCTTCTGCAGAGCCAGCTGGGGCACCATTATCCCTCAGAGGTTTTTTTTCTCTTTTCCCCTGAAGCCTCCTTGGGGAGACTCCCATACCCGAGGAAGGCACTGGTATTCCCACAGAACAGCAGGATTGACCTCCCTTCTCCATAGCTCCCTGCTCTCTGGGATTCCGAGCCTGTGATCTGGCCTGGAGGCTTTGGGGGGACCCCCCCCACCATTCCCCCATCACTACCATGAAGCGAAGCATCCGAGGGCAGGGAAGTCAGGTCCTGAACACCTGAACACACCTTCCATGCCCCCCACCTATGACTCACTGTGCCCCCAACAGTCATTGTCCAGTCGAGGGGGGCTCCTCCAACTCCCCTTCAGTGGCTGAGGCCCACAGAGGTGGAGTGGGAGGCTGACCGCCGAGGCCACTGAGGATTTGTGGCAGCACCTGAGGAGTAGCTTTAAGGAATCTCATCCAGGAGTGTCGAAGTGCAGTTTCTGTTTGAAAGTGCTTATGACAAATATTTAGTGAGGCCTTGGAAAAGCCCTGTGCTCGCGCGTTCCATCCCATGAAGAGAAGAAAGAAATGCAGTTTTGTCCTAAGGCAACCGAGGGCTGCTGGGGTGGGCACATACACTCACCTATCGCTCTGAGAGCTTAGGACCCCTAGCTGTGGGTTCCTTCTCCACTGAGGGACTGGAGGCTTGCCAGTGGCTCAGATGGTAAAGAATCTACCTCAAATGCAGGAGATGGGGTTTCACCCCTAGGTCCAATCCCTGGGTCAGGAAAATCCCCTGGAGAAGGGAATGGCAATCCACTGGGGTATTCTTGCCTGAAGAATCCCATGGATAGAGGAGCCTGGTGGAGTTGCAAGAGTCAGACATGACTGAGTGATTAGCACTTTCACTTTTCTCCGCAGGGTTCAGTCTGGCCGTGGCCCCAGGGGTTCAGGATACCATCCTGGTTTCATCTAGTCCTTACAACAGTCTCCTAATTGGTCTGGCCCTCTAGGTTCCCAGCAATAAAGAACAGTTGATGACTAGGATTGTTTAGCCTAGAGAAGATTGAAGAGAGTAACCAGATAGCTGAAGTGCTTCTGTGTAAGCTGAGGGGATGTATTTGTTCTCCTAGGTCCCAGTGATCTGGGGAACTAGGGCTGAGGGTTGGCGGCATCAGAAGGCTGAGTTGGCCTCACAGTAGAAGGACTCCCTTGGAGAGCTCTCCGAACTGGAAAGGGCTGCCTCATACCTCAGCCTGACAGGCTCAGTGGATAATCAGCTGCTGGAGTGACTGGAGGCATTTTAAGAGCCCTTCCTGCCTCAGTGCATCCCAAACATAGGGGTTAAACAACAGTGTTTTATTATTTCTCATAATTCTCTTGGTTGGTTGAACTCAGCTGAGCAGTTCTTGTGATGCCTCTGCTGTGAGTCCCTGAAATATCTGCAGCGACAGCTGAACTGGAATTGGAGGATCTATGATGCCTCACCTGCGTGTTCTGAGCCTTGGTGCCAGCTGTCCATGGGGTCTCCTTGCTCAACGGTCTCCTCTCATTCAATTTTTTTTTCCAATACTTTTAATTATTTATTTTTGGCTGTGCTGGGTCTTCACTGCTGCACAGGCTTTTCTTTAGTTGTGGGGCACAGGCGTCTCATTGTGGTGGCTTCTCTTGTTGTGGACTACGGGCTCCAGGGCACACAAGTTTCAGTAGTTGAAAGGCTTTAGAGCACAGGCTCAATAGCAACGAGCTTATTTGTTCCATGGTGGGTGGGATCTTCCCGGATCAGGGATCAAACCCATGTTTCCTGCATTGGCAGACAGATTCTTCACCACTGAGCCACTGGGGAAGGCTTCATTCAATTATTTAGCCCAGGTTTCCTCGTATGGTTTGGCGAGTTTTGTGTGAGAACAGAAAATGCAAACCTGAGCAATGGTATACAGACAGTATTGCTTCTGCCACATTCTATTGGCCAAAACAAGGCCAGATTCAAGGGATGGGACTAGATCTCCACCATTTGATAGGAGAAGCTGCAAAGTATTTGCGATGTACCATAGTAGATACATTAAATCTACCATACTTGAATTGCCTCTGCTTCTGGGTATACTGTGTGATATTAAAAGATTCTATGGTCCTGGTAAGGACCCATGTGGTACATTTCTATACCTGTGAAGAAGGGTTTATGTGGACACTGGCTGCCTACCACATCCATCCCCGTTCTTCTTTTTTGAGGGGTGCCTACTCCATCTCCACACAGTCTCATGCTGTAGGGGAAACTGGTCTCTTTGTTGATAGGGCTGATCAGTCTAATGGATCACGGACTGGCCAGGAATTCAAGCCACCAATAATCTCATGGCATTACCTGCTCAGAGATTGGCTAGGAAAAGGCATGTATAGGCATACCTCAGAGATATTGCAAGTTTGGTTCCAGATCGCTGCAAGAAAGTGAGTATTGCAATAAAGCAAACCATACACATTTTTTGGTTTCTTGGTACATGTGAAAGTCATGCTTATATTATACTGTGGTCTATTAAGTGTCTAAAAAAACTGTTAGTGTGTTAGTCACTCAGTTGTGTCTGACTCTTTGCAGTTCCGTGGACTATAGCCCACCAAGCTTCTCCATCCATGGGATTTTCCAGGCAAGAATACTGCCATTTTCTTCTCCAGGGGATCTTCCTAACCCAGGGATCGAATCCGGGCCTCCTGCATTGCAGGCAAACTCTTTACCGTCTGAGCCACATACCTTAATTTTAAAATATCTTATTGTTAAAAATGTTAATTATCATCTGATAATACACACTTGCCACAAATCTTCAATTTATAAGAAAAACAAAATGAAAACAAAAACCAGTATCTGTGATGTTCAATAAAGTGAGATATAATAAATAAGGCCTGCCTCTTATCAAGTACAGGCCAATGAGCCATATGAGAGGGAATTTTTCTAATGACTTCTAGGAAAGAATTTTCCTCATGTTTAGGAAAACTACTGAAAAGGAAAATTTCTCTTCTGTTGTATATAGAAGTGAGACTTGGAACTGTTGACATCTTGTTATCAAACTAAAGATGAAGCCATGGTAGAAAGGAGGGCAAAACCCAGGGAACCAGAGAGCAGAGGAACAGGAGTTCTAGTCCCTCCAGCCTTATCCCTCTAAGACTGGGCTTGCTTCAGATCCATGAGCCAATAACTCCTCTTTATTAGTTAAGTCAAATTCAATGAGCTTTTTTGAGACTTGCAGTTAAAAGTACCATAAATGACCTAGGGCCTGAAAATGTTAGATGACCCACCTAGCTACTCTGTTAGTGGGCTACAAATGTGATATTAGCTCTTTCTGTCTTTTTTTTTTTTTGCCGCACCTTGCAGCTTGCAGGATCTCAGTTCCCCAACCAGGGACTGAATCCACCCTCTAGCAGTGAAAGCCTGGAAGCTTCAAGTTGCAAACTTTCACAGATGCAGACATGAGTTTGCATGTCCAGTCACATAAGTTAGTTCTAGTTCAGGAGGCACTGTTAGTTTTTGAGACACAGGACCCAAGTACAGCATGGTACACAAAGGGTGCACCAGCCTTTCATGCTACCATGTCATTTATGATAGGAAGAAAAGAGCTGCCACCCAGATGTCACTCGGTCATTTTTTCAAGAGGGTAGATAGAATTGATCCAGCAAGGAACCAGAACCTTTGCCATCAGCATGAGGCATGAGTGAAACTGCAGCTTGCCATCCATCTCCTGTTGCTGACGATCCTTCAGTATCATCCCATCTCTCTTCACCTATCCCTCCACCAGTCAGTGACTCTTCTTACCTGTCCCTGGATGCCAGTCTAATACAGGCCAGCTGTTGTACTGTACTACTGTACTTTTCAAGGTACTGTACTAAGAGATTAAGCATGTTTTCTTTACTTTTTCATATATTATTGTGGAAAGTATTACAAACCTATTACTGTATAGTACTATATGGCTGATTGTGTTAGGTGGGTACCTAGGCAACTTTGTTGGACTTAAAAACAAATCGGGCTTTCAAATGTGCTCTCAGAACAGAACTCATATGTATGTAGAGGATTTACTGCATTGGTTTTTAAAAGAGAATAATAACTAATGTATTTTTTGTTTTACTTTACGAGAGAGTGGTGAAGTAGATTTATTATGTCAGAATGGAATGAGAAATACATTTGAACATCATCTGCTCACTCAACATCAACCAGCTCCCTCAACAGATAAGGAAACTGAGATCGATCGGGACACTTCAGTGCAAATACGTCTCGGGTTTCCTGATGCTCTTCACTGTGTCCACAAGCGTACATTCACACGCACTGGGGCATGGGGACCACCATGAGGGGCATACTGCAAATGTGAACTTCAGAACAACTGCCTCAGAAATCTGTTTGGCAGTTTCTTTAGAAATTAAACATCATTTACCCTATGGTCCACCAATTTCACCCCTAGATATTTACTCTGGAGGAATGAATTTACATGACTTCTAGAGAAAGTTTTTTGGCATAAGGCTTAGATTCATAATTGCTAAAAAGTGGATACATCCCAGATGTCCAAAAATGGGTAAACGGATAAACAACAAATTATGGTATTTGTGGTATATCCATCCAATAAAATACTACACAGAGAGAAAGTTAAAAAAAAGGAATTAACTACGGATGCATGCAGCAACTTGCATGAATTTCAAAAGCATACTGAGTGAAGGCAGTCAGACACAACAGAGAATACGTGGTACTCCATTTGTATGACGTTCTAGAATAGCAGCTTCTACCTGTGGTGAGGGAAGTCAGCCCCGTGGTTGACTGCTCCAAGCTGAGTGTATGTGTGTGCAGGGATATTGACTAGGAAGGGGCAAGGAGGATGTTTCTTGGGGAGATAGAAATGTCCTGTGTCTTGATCAGAGTCTGGGACCTGTGACTGTGTTCATTTGTCAAATCTCATCAAGCACTTAAGATCTTAGTATTTGACTACATGTAAATTATGCCGTGAAGCATTTTTAAAAAGCGAATTTCTAGGCACAGACTGGAAGGTGCAATATTAACACTCAATCTGGTTAAGAAGAAGGTGAATGAGCCGAGGATGGTCAGGCTACTGGAATGAGTCTGCCATGGTGTATCCTGGAATCCGGAGCTTGGGAAAGTGCTGTCTGTTCCCGCTGTGCTGATGGCGGGCCAGCCAGCTTCCTGTGAAGGCTGCCAGCCCCCAGCTGTCAGGCTGGGCCCAACCTCAGCTGCTGTAATAGCAGGTTGGGAGGGCCATTTCCTCCCAGCCCTGTGGCCACATCACAGGGACCAGCCATACCCCACCCCCTGGCCTGCTTCCCCAACTACTGACTGTGCTCACCAAAGAACCTGCCTTTCCTCGCTCTCACATGCCCTCCTAGAGCCCTCCTTGCTCTCAGGCAGCCCTTGCCATCACTCAAGCTTCACGGGTGATCAACGCTGGCTTTCTGACATTCCCAGGCTGCTCTACTGGATCACTGCAGCCAGGTTTTTTTTTTTTTAATTACCATTTGTGTTTTCTTCATATTTCCTGCCAGATTGTCAAATCAGGGTCTCTCCAGATGCCAACATCTGGTATTAAATTGCATGTCTGGGTAATCTTCCAAAACAATGTTTTTTAAGAGTCAGGGAACTTCTTTTATTCACATTCTTCATCTGTTCAAATCGTATCATGTTCTCACACTGATTTCTCCACTAAAATATATCTTTCAGGAGGTCAAAGCTGGCCCATTGAAGACAGGCCTATTGCTGGCATTAGCCTACAGGTTGCTTAGAGGATATGTGATCTGTTGCTTTTTTTTTTTTCCTTTGTGGTTCTCTTCTTTTCTATTTTAAAAAATTAATAAATCACAAACAAACCTTTCATTGAATAAGCATGAAATGAATTCAGCTTTTCCTTTATTCCAATGTTTATATTTTTAATGTAAAATGAAATCTCTAAGAAGCCAGACATATGGTTCCCAGACGAAGTCTGCCTGTCTGAATCTAGGGCTGGAGGTGCTTTTAGAGTGGTGCGGCCGCATGCGGTGCATGTTCCCCAGCTGGGAATGTACGCCTGGGGTGGGGAGGATCCATAGCTTGCTTCCTGGTACTTTTCCTGTCGCTGTAGAGACGTGCCTTCCTCCTCAGTAGGATCAGGAGATGAGGATGCCCAGGTGCACACCTAGCTGGGGGTGTGAGTGTTAGTACCTGCCCGAGAGGTGGAGACACACTTCCAGTCCCGGTGTTGCCACTCACTCATAGGGAAGTCTATTCCCGTCTTGGCTTCCACGCACTTGAGCCTTGGCATGGATCCATTAGTTTCAATCTCAACCTACTTTTTTGGGCCGGTTCAAGGGGATGGAGCGTTGGTGGGGGAAATGGAAGAAATGCCCTGGGGAGTGGGCTCCTGGCCACCTCCTGCTTCTCCTACAGACAGAGCCAGTTCACTCTGTTCTGTTTTCTATCTTAGGCTTCCATGTAAACCCAGGCAAAACAACAACAAGACAAGCCCTTTTTGGTCCATGTCTAGCCCTAAGGCTGATATGTGAGGATTCATGTTTCCTTCCTGGAGCTGAGCTATGGGGGACAACCTTTCTGATGCTCAGAGCCCGCAACCACCACGCAGGAGATGGTACAGGCATGGAGTGATCCTGTGAGCTGCGCTAATCCAGCATGTACACTCTCTGGGAAGTACCCCTTCCCTCCCTCTTCCTTCTGCCTTTCCTTCTGTCCCTCCTCCCTTCCCTTCTTCTCCCAGAGCACTTCCTGGGGTTTGGCCTGCACGATCCAGATCTTTCAGTGGCAGTAAATTCCTTTCACACTTTGAGCTCTTTCCAAGTGAATTTGGAGGTGAGGGTTCCCGGCCTCCTGTCTAGACACCATTTCAGTGTGCAGATGGAGTCAGGCCTGGCTGGGATTCTCCCACGAGCCGACCTGCGCCCATCTGTGGTTTCATCAGCCTATAAGGAGCCAAGTTCGACTGCCCACCAGAGGGTTTTCAAGCAGCCAGCTGTTCTGCACTGCCTTCTGCCAGGAAAGTGGCATGCTGAACCAGCAAAAATTAGGTGCCGTGAGAAGAGACTGGGAATAATGTGAACTTAAAAACGCATCACAGTCCTACCACAAAACAAACGTGAAACAAAAGGTTAATTCCACGGATAAACAGCTCTTGGTGGTACTTGGCTGAGCAGCTGGGTCCCATTTCGTGATGCCATTCTGCCAGATGTTCCCTTCTATTAATACATTCTGCTAAAGCCAAGATGAAACACAGAACTGGAAGGCTGAGAGTGTTGCTGGCAACACCATGTGGCAACATGCAGGAACAGAGAAAGCTCTGAGAGTGTCCTGGGTGGGGGGTGGGGGGGGGTCACTTGTTTCCAGAAAGACCCAGGGCCATGAGGGGGGTCGCCTGTGTATGCTGTTTGTGCCCCGTGAGAGAGTGACTGGCCTGGGACATCATTTTACAGAAATAAATATGAGAAGAGGGAGGCTCGCCTGACTTTCCACCCCTTACAAGTACTGACATAATTTAAGAGATGGAGGTGAAGATCACTCTCTGAGTTTCCTCAGTCTGGGGATTGGGGGGGGTGGGGGGGGTCACTTGTTTCCAGAAAGACCCAGGGCCATGAGGGGGGTCGCCTGTGTATGCTGTTTGTGCCCCGTGAGAGAGTGACTGGCCTGGGACATCATTTTACAGAAATAAATATGAGAAGAGGGAGGCTCGCCTGACTTTCCACCCCTTACAAGTACTGACATAATTTAAGAGATGGAGGTGAAGATCACTCTCTGAGTTTCCTCAGTCTGGGGATCTCAGACTCTGTCTCTTACAGTGCTTCCCTTTGTACACAGTTCCCCCATCAATCACTCAGTCATTCATTCTGTGACTGTGTGTCTCCCTTAGGTTAGGCACTAATTGCATCCTATTTTATTTAGCGGCAAGGCCCCCTGTGTTTCCTGAGGGCAAGATCAAGACGAATTCATCTTTGTAGATTCTGTAAGTTATTAAATATATGTTCCTGTGATGAGTCATAGTCAGAAGGCTTGGTTTTAGTTTCCTGGCTCCCTGTCTGAGAGACATAGCTCCTGTCTGGTCCTATTTGAACAATGGATGGTGAGGGTGTGAGCCTGGGCGCTCTGCACTCTGCAGGCACAAAGAACAAAGCCGCTGCTCTAGAGGTGTTCTCCATCATGTTGAAAACTGTGTCCAATCTCATTGTCCGCAGCAGCAGGTAGCTGTGAAAGGCGGTCGAGGCCCCCATTGTGATTGCCTTGGCTTCAGGTGAAAGGTCGCTTCGCAGGCAAGGCTCTGACCCTTAACTTTTTTGTTGTGAGTGTCACAAGGTAAATTAATCAGATTTATGGCATTAAGCTCTGCCAATATCTTTATCCTCTCAGCTCTTTTTCTCTAGCAAAACTTTCTCTCCTAGGGAAAAAAAAATCTTTTTTCCCCCTGTGGAAGGGGGAAAAAATGCTTTTTGTTTTTCTCTCAGTTTCTCTAAATAGTGAACATAGTTGGACACACGTGGATAAGGCACAGAAAACAGCGTGTTCCCTTCCTCCCTGGAATAGCTGAAGGAGCCTTCCTGTAAGCGAACTTTCCTAGCGCTTAATCTAATGCCCCAGAGCATGAGGACAATGAGAAGGCAGGTTTTACTGGTGGTGATAGGCTTCAGTCCTTTTCTTTGACCAGAGCAACTCAGGAAATTCCGTTAAAGAGATGTCTCCAGGGAGGACGTGGGTGTATGTATCATCTGGACCTGGCCCAAGGGCAGTCCGGGAACCAGAGCAGCATTTCCGAGGGGCAAGCAGGTTAGAAGCGAAGGAGCAGAGACGTGCCTGGTCCCCAAGCCTGAGGTTGGAAACAGCCTCCCAGCAGGACCGGGAGGGAGGCTGTAGAGGCCGCAGGTGCTTTTTAGGCAGCCTTGCAGGAGAGCGCCAGTTTCCTGCTGCTAGAAATTTGTCTGCAAATTTTTTCTCATTCAGAAGTGACGGGGTCCAGGAGACACTGGCTAGATATGATAACTTGATCAAGGCTTGCAAGGGTGACCCAGATGCCTGGGAACTGGCTGGAAGAGCATGTGTGCCCCTCTAACCTTTCACCAGGGGGAACTGATGGGTTGCAGCTGGCAGGTTTCATCCCCCTAAGCTTGCAAGGGTCAATGTTTTAGACCTCAGAGGCCTCAATATAGTGTTTTTGCAGAAAAAAGAGAAGTTGAGTGATAAAGGATCATTTCCTCACGTGAATTAGCAACATAAAATAAGGATTGGGTTCTATTGACTCAGCTAGCATTTCCTGGGCACCTACTATGTCCCAAGCCCCATTTTAGACAGTGGATATAGCAGGGAATGCCTCAAGGGAAGTTCCTGCTTTCCTGGAACTTACAGCCTGTTTGGGAGAGACTGACAGTAAATAATCATGATTTTCCCATTTGTCAAGGGTTTAAAATGCTATAAAGTACAATCAACCAGGATCAAAGGATAAAGTAGGATGATGGGGGTGGGGTGGGGAGTGATACTGGATAGATACAGTGGATAGGAACATTCTTTCTGATAATATGACGTGACCTGAATAATCGGAGAGCAAAGCCTATTGCTAACTGGAGCCAGGCCTTCCTGAAAGAGGATTTAGCACCTGTAAGACCCCTGGGGTGTGAGTATGTTCCATGTGTTCAAGGAATATTCTTTTACAGTTATATTTCACTTATGAGTGCAAAAACAAAGTCACTTAATGATGATAATAACAGTGCTACCACTTTTGTGACAGTGTTGTTATGAGGATTAAATGAAATTATGCTTATTACACATTGCATAGTGTATTTGCATAACAAGAGTTTAATAAATGTTAATTGCCTTTATAATTATATTTAGTGTTTACTAAGGATCTGACAGTTACAATAATGAAGGATATGAATAAATCAATAAATAAATGAAGGATGTGAAGTCCACAGAAGGGAAATGATTTATACTGCAGGTCAGTGGCAACTGGAAGCAGCCTGGGTCTCTAAGGTTGGTGTACAGAGTCACCCAGGAGACCTTCTGATCTGAATGGGACTTTACCTGAGTGGGAATACACTTATATTGTATTAAGCCACTGAGATTTGGGTATTATTTGTTATGGCAGCTAACTTTACTTAACCTGACTAATACAAAGGATCATGAAAGGGCAAAATGACTGAGACTGTGCCCCTCAAATATCAGAGCTCTCGGCTTTTGGAGGAGAAACTGTGTTACCCTGAGAAGGTAGTAGAAGAAGCAACTATGAAGTCTTGCTTCCTGGGGTTCATTTAGACCTGGTTCTTCACAGGTTATTTTGATTTTCCATCATTGGACATGACTCTTCTTAAGCTGCATCATTTATAACAGAGGACCTTACATGCTGCTGAATGTTATCTCTTTGAAAACAGAAGGATACTCTTCAGGAGGGTGGGAACTAGAGGAAAGACAAAGTGAAGAATGAATAAATACAACATCATCACATATAATGTCCTCCATCTTACCTCCAGAATTTTCACTGGTCACCAGGGCCTCTCCCCAATCCCAGCCCCTGTATCTTAGTTACACTGGACCTTGAATGTGCCTGGATTTTTTCAGTACCATTTTGCTCCTACCCGTCCCTCTGCCTGAGCCATGTCCATCTACTTCTTTGGCAAAACCCTATGTATCCTTCAAAGCCTTGTCTGAATATCACCTCCTCCAGGAAGCCTTCTCTCTTCCCTAGTCAAAATTCAGCATTCCGTGCCCTGCACTCCCACAGAAGGTTCATGTTGACTAGGGGCCACGTTTTGCCTTTTGCTCCACTTGTCTTTGTGTGCACCTGGTTCCCGTGTGTGACGGCATGCTTCCCAAGGCCAGGTGTTGGGCCTCATTGCTCCCCAAACAGACCAGAGGCAGGTTTCCATTTGGAAAGAGATGAAATAAAACAATATTTCCTATTTTTTTCAAAAGAGATAATTTCAAATGGCAGGGGAAGCATGCTGAGAAAATCCTCTTTGGAAATTATTGGTATTACCTCTTACAAACATGTTCACCCTCATATACATACATCTTCCACTAGGCCCCTCGATTCCATGGGCAGACGGAGAGTGATGGCGTATTTTGCTGTTGTCTTTATGTTGATGTTCATTGCACTCCCACAGAAGGTCCATGTTGACTAGGGGCCACGTTTTGCCTTTTGCTCCACTTGTCTTTGTGTGCACCTGGTTCCCGTGTGTGACGGCATGCTTCCCAAGGCCAGGTGTTGGGCCTCATTGCTCCCCAAACAGACCAGAGGCAGGTTTCCATTTGGAAAGAGATGAAATAAAACAATATTTCCTATTTTTTTCAAAAGAGATAATTTCAAATGGCAGGGGAAGCATGCTGAGAAAATCCTCTTTGGAAATTATTGGTATTACCTCTTACAAACATGTTCACCCTCATATACATACATCTTCCACTAGGCCCCTCGATTCCATGGGCAGACGGAGAGTGATGGCGTATTTTGCTGTTGTCTTTATGTTGATGTTCAAACTCCTCTTCTCTGCTCACCCCCATCAATTATTGAATGCTTAAAAAAAAAAAAAAAAACCTACCCCAGCAGATGTGTGCGAGCTGTTTGATCTTGAGACTGAATAGGAACGAAAGTATCCGAGACTCAGATTATGGTGCAGAAGAGAAAAAAAATCCTAACAGGAGCTCTGTGAAGGAGAAAGTTTAGCTTTGATCTTACTATTGAATTTTGCTAGTGGGGGTGTGTGTTTATATCTATTCCTATTTATCTTTTTAGCTCCAAAATTCTGCTGCTATGTCTGCCTTTTGTAACACTACAGAAAGGAGTTTTGTCTGGTTCTGTGCAATGCGATTTAAGTCATTTAAGGTAAGAATTTAATTTCTCTGGGAAATAAGGAGAGGACGGTAGCTTAATTTATGGATATCTTTTCCTTTAAAGGATTTGAAAATAATTGGGGCCACTTTATCTCAAACCAAATGGAAAAGAGGCCTATTAAAAAGTAGAGAGGCTGTGCTTCCAGACGACAAGGTCTGACTTTTTCATTTAATTCCTAATTTGCACATCTTCCTCACTAAAGAAAGTCCAAACCTTAGAAAGCAATCTGACCTTGGTAATCTAGAAGGAGGGAATTAAAGTACATTTGTTAATAGTTAAATTCTATTTTGTAGAAGTTTCCTGGAATAAGATCTCTTCTTTTTAAAAATTTGATAATTTAAAAAGTTAATATAGCTTGAGAAATTAAAAATAACTTCTTATTGAAAGATAGTTGATTTACAGTGTTTCAGGTGTACTCAAAATAATTCAGTTTTGCGTAAATATACATAAAGAATTCCAGGTTCTTTTCCATTATACATTATTATAAGACAGAATATAGTTACCTGTGCTATACAATAGGTCTTTGTAACTTGAATAATTTTAAAAGACACCTTCTCTGATATGCTGATAATTTAGTATAATGACACTGGAGTGACACAAGAATTTTAGCTGTTCATGCAACTTGTAGAATTGTGGATTTTTAATGCATTGTGGTATGAAATGGAGGCCATCCAGTCTCACCATTGATTTTTCCTCTTGATTTGAGGACTGCCGAAATGCTTATTATAACCTTCCTGTCCTTGCATGCATTCTTAAGTCTATGTATTCATTCATTTAGTCAATATTTATTGAACCTACTACGTGCCAGACACATTGCTTATACACATCTAATCTGTGGCAGGCATTGAAAAAGCAGATGTTTATTTGCATCTCAAAGCATAAACCAGCAAGAGTTCCTAAATTAGGTACACAGACTCCTCCTAGACAGCTATTCTCAGAATTTGTTTTACTTGGTTTGCCTAGGTATTTATTCAGTATGAGCCAAATATAAGCACCATGCTAAACACTCTCATGAACAGGGAGATGGATCATAGACAGACTGTCTTTTCTAAGTGACTTGGAGGTTGGTGAGGGACACACAGAAGTTATCACCAGGAAATGAATAGGTGTGAGAGGCTGAAATGGGGGTAAACTCTCAGAGAAAGGAGATCCTTGGCACCTGGGGCTAAGGTTGGAACTTGCGAGCTTCTAAATATCAAGTTGGAATGTCAGCATTCTGGTGTGGAAGGAGACCCATGGGCTGTGAAAGGCACTAGGGAACCCTTCTTGGCCAGTCCAAGATGGGAGCTCACACTCCGAGAACACTTTTTGCCTGCAAGAGCTCCAATACTTTGGCCGCGTGATGTGAAGAACTGATTCATTGGAAAAGACCCTGACACTGGGAAAGATTGAGGGCAGGAGGAGAAGGGTGTGACAGAGGATGAGATGGTTGGATGGCACCACGGACTCAATAGACATAAGTATGAGCAAACTCCAGGAGATGGTGAAGGACAGGCTGGCATGCTGCAGTCCATAGGGTCACAAAGAGTCAGACACAACTTAGCAACTGAACAATAGTAAAGCCTGCAAAATGGTGGGATGTACTTCACAACGTTCTGAAGACTCCAGAGAGTATCAATTCCCAGTTAAATGAAGGTGCCACTGGAAGAAAAACTGATAACCACCACCGCCTACCCCTCTCTGCCCCCCGCCGCCAACACATCCTAAAAAGACTTTCTAAAGACTTGTGTGGTTGACATAATCAGGAACGTGCCACTTAACTCTTATTTGTGAAACAGAGGTCTCAGGGTTGTTTTGTGGATTAAGCAAGATGGTGTTAAGTGTTTGGCATTATGCCTGTCAGCTGTGCATGCGTGCTAAGTCATTTCAGTCATGTCCGACTATTTGCGACCCTATGGACTGTAGCCTGCCAGGCTCCTCTGTCCATGGGATTCTCCAGGCAAGAATACTGGAGTGGGTTGCCATGCCCTCCTCCAGGGGATCTTCCCAACCCAGGGATAGAACCCAGGTCTCCCACATCGCAGGCACCTTCTTTACCATTGGAGCCACCAGGGAAGCCCAAGAATACTGTAGTGAATAATCTATCCCTTCTCCATGAGAACTTCCCAACTCAGGTTTCAAACTCTAGTCTCCTGCCTGACAGGTGGATTCTTTACCAGCTGGGCTACCAGCGAAGTCCATGTCTGTCAGGTAGTAGATGCTTATTAACTACCAGTAATTTTTCCACTTCTAGTGCCTTTCATTTGGAGAAGGCAATGGCACCCCACTCCAGTACTCTTGCCTGGAAGATCCCATGGACGGAGGAGCCTGGTAGGCTGCAGTCCATGGGGTCGCTAAGAGTTGGACATGACTGAGCGACTTCACTTTCACTTTTCACTTTCATGCATTGGAGAAGGAAATGGCAACCCACTCCAGTGTTCTTGCCTGGAGAATCCCAGGGACAGGGGAGCCTGGTGGGCTGCCGTCTATGAGGTCGCACAGAGTCGGACACGACTGTCGCGTTTCAACAGGTGCATATAGCTTTTATCTTATGATAGAAGTTGATGTTTTCAAATTTTCTCTTTGTTTTTTAAAATCTTTTAAAGATTATTTATATTTTTATTTGTTTATTTTAATAAAGGTATACTTGATCAATGTTTCTTTTTAAACTCATCAAGATCTGTAAGTCCTTCCACACTGGTAGTGTCAGGGGTGGTCTCTTTGATAAAAGTGCCTCTGTCACATTGCATATACCCATAGGTTCGGGTTTCAACAGTGCATATAGCTTTTATCTTATGATAGAAGTTGATGTTTTCAAATTTTCTCTTTGTTTTTTAAAATCTTTTAAAGATTATTTATATTTTTATTTGTTTATTTTAATAAAGGTATACTTGATCAATGTTTCTTTTTAAACTCATCAAGATCTGTAAGTCCTTCCACACTGGTAGTGTCAGGGGTGGTCTCTTTGATAAAAGTGCCTCTGTCACATTGCATATACCCATAGGCCCAGTGTAGCTAACAGGTCCCCTTCTGTGGCCCCTGGCTACCCCACCCCACCACCACACTGTGGTCCTGAGGGTGTGATGCCCTCTGTCACCGGGCACTCCGATTACAGGCGTGTGTTGGAGAGGCCTGCATGCCCATCGGGGCCCGCGTTGGGAATGACTGTCTTCACTGTGTGGGTCTCTCACAGACACCTCTTTGAACCTGTGCCTCCCTGCCTCCCTCCCTCGTGGGAGCACACAGTGCGTCTGCCCCTCCCAGCCTCCCAGAGCTGGGCTTCTTGAAGTCATTACCTAAGGTCATTCTCTTTGGCCTTTATAACTACACCTAATCAAACTGTGGTCTCCACTGTTTTTCTGAGCGTTTGAACTCCCTCAGTTTCTCTAAGAAAACTTTCACATTTCCTTTCATCTCTCTCAAGGTTTACACATCTGGATTTCTCCTGCTTGTGTCCACCAGGCAAAGCCAGCCAGCCTGGAGAGGTAGGCACATCTCCTGCTTTGCCTATTGGCTCCATCCACTCACATCTGGGAACTGCACCTCGTTTTGCTTTGAGAAGCCATCCAGCATCCACTGTAGGCAGTGTTGCAGGGGCTCTGGGAACCATCAATCAAGGAGGCCTGCCTTCCATTGGCCAGGTCTTGGCATGTGACTATGCCTTAACCAATCAGATTCTCTCTTGCAAATTTTCATCTTTGATGGTCAGGTGCAGCTCTGGAAAGCCACTGAAGACCTAATCCCATCAGCAAGCAGTTCCCTGTCCAGACCATCCATTAGTTCCTGTTCCCTAGGGCTTCCTGGTGTCCTGACCATTCTGAGACTGCTTCTTTTGATTTCTGTAAGTGGTCCTACCTATCCCTTCTACTAAGTTCATTTTGTGTCTGAGAGATTTCATCTGTTTCTTAGTCAAAGAATTCTGATAGAGTAGGTCAGTCCAAATAGCTACATTTCTTAAGTTCGGTTTATGTGATTAATCTTGGCTGACCCACAGTGAAACCTAAAAATCTTTTCTATTTTGAATCAAAGGATTTGGGAACTGTGTTTTAGAGTGAACTTCCTGTTCTCTTCAATAAAAATTGACTTTTAATCTCATGGTAAAATGTAGCTACAGGTGATGCAAATGAGCATGAGAGACTGGTACATCTAAACTGTGTCTTAAACCAGGGCTTTGCAATCATTTTTGTGCATAAAAATAAGAAAATGTCAGTGGAACAGTGTGTTCCATTATCAGCACACTAAACCACAGGATTAACAATTTTCTAGCAAAAGCAATCACATTTATTAATGTCCCTCATGGAACTGTGGTCTAAAAAATAAACTTAACCATTAAAAGAAAAAAGAATCATCTGGAGAGTTTGTTTAAAATGTAAATTCTTGGGAACCACGCTGGGGGTTCTTATTCAGCAGGTCTGGGGGAGGGGGACCCTGAAATTGGAATTTTGAATAAGTTCCTAGGTAGTGCTAAGACTGCTGATCTAACGACTACGTTTGGAGTAGCAAATCCTTAAATAATACCTTTTCCCCAAGCAAGAGAGACTTTGTAGAGCAGGAAGAACTTCATTGGCTTGTTAAAATTAAAAGACAAGAGAAATGAGAATTGCCTTTGCAGGGGAACTTTAGAGATGTCTGCGACCTCACTGACAAGCTTTGTTCATCGAGCCGTGAGCAGGATGAGATGATGGCTGGGTCAGATGGTGTGTTCAAGGGCAGGGTGTCTTCATGAGTCAGCCTGGCACCACCCCCACCCCTCAGAGCTTCACAAGCTGCTGGGCAGAATGTCTAAGGCTACTTCAGTGGAAAGTTAAAAAAAAAAAAAAGCAAGTAATAGCACAGGATCAGAGGAGATGCAAGACTGCCCCCTGGGACTATGGAGCAGTGCCCACAGCTAGAGTTGTGACCTAGAGCTGAGCCTGCTCCTCACTGTATCCTCACGGGACCTTTTTCCCACCTCTAGCACCATCCTCACCTTTTCCCCACACCTAGCTCTGAGCTTACCTCTATCCAGATGCCTTCCCTTCTGTCTTTATTCTGCATCATCCAACAGCTACATACTGATCTTTGAAAATTTTTAAAATACAGTCTTGATCCTACTAACAGTCCCTCCTTCTCTGTCCCTTATTGCTGTCCTGCAGCGTTTTTTTTTCTATCCCGTTTAACCCTTGCAACAACTTTATGAGGTGGCACTAGTGGTAAAGAACCTGCCTGTCAATTCAGGAGACTCGAGGGTTTCAGGTTCAATCGCTGGGCCAGTAAGATCCCCTAGAGGAGGGCATAGTGACCCACTCCAGTATTCTTGCCTGGAGAATCCCCATGGACCAGCCTGGTAGGTCCAAGAGTTGGACATGACTGAAGCGACTTAGCACACAGCACACACATTATTACTCCGGTGTACAGGTAAGGAAACATAGTCTAAGAAGTAGTTTGCTGTAAATAAACAACTTAGGAAAAGTTAGAGGCAGAATTTGAAGCCTGTTCTGTGTGAGTCCAAAACCTAAGCCACCCTGCCATTCAACCTCAGTTCCGTGTGAGTGAACGCCTTCTAGTATGTGTCTAGTATTTGCTCTCCCTGCCCAAAGGAAAGCTCACCTAGGCAGATTCTGCGTGCTTTGGGAGAACATTTTAGTGGTTCTCTTCCAGGCTCACATTTTATGGCGTGCTTAGAGCTGCATTTCTTACCAGAGTAATCATTCAAGAGATATTATTTACCACTGATGTGTTGTTCACTGACATTTCTGAACATCGGCAGGGGGAGGCACATTGCTGGAAGCAGGAAGCATTTTTTCCTATTTACCAATCAGCTATGTTTTCCATTCATATCTGTGAAACAGATTAAAAATCTGACTCCCAAGAGGAATAAAGAGCTCATTATTCATCCTCATCTATTAAAAGTCTGTTTTGTGCACAGCATGAGACTGAATCTAAAATGAGCCACAGAGGACCCAGATTTGGAGGCTGTGGGCCCAGGGTGTGCTAGATGTAGAGATGGGGGAAGCGAGACCAACAAGGGGGAGCAGGCAGAAAGCAGGGGGAAGCTGGGCTGGAGAACGTTTCATGATGGTGGCACCGGTCCCTGGACTGGTCTTCATGCTGGATGTAAAAGTCCGTGGTAAACACAGCTGCCCACCTGGGAGAGATTTACTGCAGTTGGGCCTGGTATACAGGAGCTGCAAGTGGGTGAGTGTCAGCTCTGCTAATACAGGTGCTTGGTTCTTTTAGCACAGGAGTTCAGGCTGAGAAGGCTTGGGAAACATTCACTCATTCGTTCTTTCATTCATTGGTGCATTCAACAAATATTTATTGAGTATAGAACTTGCACTGAGAATGCAGCCATGGAAACTGGAGCAGAGGCAGGTGTTAAAAATTAATGGCAGGGGGTGACTTGCTCCCTGCAGCGATCAATACTATGACAAAGATGAGCACAGTATTATAAGAGGGCTGCAGCTCTGTGGTTGGCCAGGGTGTCAGTACCCTGAGCCAAAGGTCAGGAGTTCAAGACCAGGCTGTAAGTACAACGTTCTCTGTGCCAGCGGTTCATCTGGATCAGATGAGACAAGAGCTTTTTGGAGGTTCAAACCCTGCTTGTCCCTTGAGGAACAAACCATCTAATTGTAGAGACAGACCCTATGCCCTTGCTAAGAAGGTGTGGTGTGTTGAGTGAGAACTAGATTTAGAACCAGAACTTCTGTCTAGTCCCAGCCATTCCTTGTTCCTATAAGCGTGGCTTTGAGCAAACTGCTTACGTTTTAAGAGATTTGAACTCTTCGAGCCTCAGTTTACTCATTTGTAAATGAAAGAAACATTTATTGCTCTGTCTGCTTTACAGGATTCATGAGTGAAGATGTAAAAGGGTTTGGTAAAAGCAGCAGATCTTGATGAGCAGACAGACAGACACACACTCTGAGCTTAATGAGCCCAGGATGTTTAAGGCCAAGTAGAGAGCTGGGTGCTCACGCAGCACTGAAAGGGCTGGGTCTGAAGAGATGGCCATGAGCAGTCTTCAGAGGGATGAGATTGGCCTGGGGAAGAAGGAAGTGGCCTGACACGGACATTCCACGTGGGCGGCATGTATGCAGGTCGGTCAGTCAAGAGGAGTCCCGAGGGGACTGCCAGAGAGATATTTGGCAGGAGTCATGAGCCTCAGCGGTGGGTACTGAGGCATGAGCAGAGCTGTATAGGTTGAAGGAACTAGCTGGTTGAGGAATCTTGAAGCACATAATCATCTCTTTATTTATGGTCCCAGTTTAGTTATATCTCATTTAAAACATTAAGATAAATCATTTTTGTGATTTAAATAAATCATAGATTTTTTTTTTCTCATAGAGATTTAATTCTATCACAAAGAAGGGAGCCTGACTTCTCTACATGTAAGATGTAAAGAGATCAGATAGGGTCAGGAATATGGGCCACTCTTTGAAGAAAGGTTTCCCTGGTGGCTCAGATGGTAAAAGCGTCTGTCTGCAATGCAGGAGACCTGAGTTTGATCCCTGGTCAGGAAGATCCCTGGAGAAGAAAATGGCAACCCACTCCAGTACTCTTGCCTAGAAAATCCCATGGACAGAGGAGCCTGATAGGCTACATACGGTCCATGGGGTCGCAAAGTCGGACACGACTGAGTGACTTCACTTCACCTCACTTTGAAGAAAAGCAAAGTTAGAATTCCTACCTTAAACTGTGTAAAAGATGATTTTTAAATTAATTAAAGTCTTACATGGGAATGGTAAAATGATAAAACTATAAAAGATCAACAGAAGGAAAGGTGAGAGAATATATTTGTGACCTTGGGGTGGAAAAAGACTCTTAAAGAAGGATCCAGAAGTGCAAACATATTAGTGATGGATTTGGCTACAACAATGTTAAATTTCTGTGTTCAACAAAGGATGCATTAGATAAAGATTTAAGGAGGGCAATGGGTGAAGGGAAAATGTTTGCAGTGCCTTAAACTAATGGAAGTCAATAGGACAAGCAAGGAACTCCTGTAGACCAGAAAGAAAAAGATGGGAAATCCAGTGGAAAAATGACCAAAGCCTATGTGGGAGCAAGTCCCAGAGGGGAAAAATTTTAGATTAATAAGTAGACAAAAAGTAAAATTACAAAAATCGTATTTATACTCACAAAATTTGCAAACACTAGAATATCAGATCATAAATACTGGTAAAGATGTGAGTAAGTAGGTACCCACAAGCATTGTAAATACACATTTCAGATAGCAAATTTCAGGGACAGATAAAATGTGGTATAATACAAAGGAATATTATTCAAACTTAAAAAGGGAGAAATGAAATTCTGACACCTGTTATACCATGGATGAACTCAAACACTATATGCTAAGTGGAATAAGGCAAACACCAAAGGACAAATATTGTTTAATTTCAGTTGTATGAGGTACTTAGGGAGAAGGCAATGGCACCCCACTCCAGTACTCTTGCCTGGAAAATCCCAAGGACGGAGGAGTCTGGTAGGCTGCAGTCCACGGGGTCTCTGAGAGTTGGACACAACTCAGTGACTTCACTTTCACTTTTCACTTTCATGCATTGGAGAAGAAAATGGCAACACACTCCAGTGTTCTTGCCTGGAGAATCCCAGAGAGAGCGGAGCCTGGTGGGCTGCCATCTATGAGGTCGCACAGAGTCGGACATGACTGAAGTGACTTAGCAGCAGCAGCAGAGGTACTTAGAGCAGTCAAATTCCTAGAGACTGAAAGTACAGTTTGTGGTTGCTGGACCTAGTGGGAGAGGGGGAATACAGTTAGTGTTTAATGGGGAGTTTCAGGTGGAGAAGGTGAAAGAATTCTGGAGATGGATGGGGGTGATGGCTGCACAACAAATGTGAGTGCGCTTAATGCTGTTGAACTGTACACATAAAAATGGTTACAATGGTAACTTTTATGTTATGAATATTTTACCACAATAAAAAGTATTTTTAGGATGTTAGAGTCCCCTGGACTGCAAGGTGATCCAACCAGTCCATCCTAAAAGAAATCAGTCCTGAGTATTCATTGGAAGGACTGATGTTGAAGCTGAAATTCCAGTACTTTGGCCACCTGATGCGAAGAACTGACACTGATGCTAGGAAAAATTGAAGGTGGGAGGAGAAGGGGACGACAGAGGATGAGGTGGTTGGATAGCATCACCAAATCAATGTGACATGAGTTTGAGTAAGCTCTAGCAGTTGGTGATGGACAGGGATTCCTGGCATGCTATAGTCCATAGGGTTGCAAAGAGTTGGACATGGCTGAGTGACTGAGCTGAAATGAACTGAAGACACTTGTCTGGAATTTTCAGATCATATGATGCAATGTGAAAGGCTCTTCCCAACATGCTATGCTTAGGAACCACTACCACACCTTCCCATGGCATGTTGTCTCTGTGACTCTTTTTGAGGGTCCTCACATACCTAGGGGATATCTTGCAGGTCTCTATGTATGGATGTGAGAGCAGGACCATAAAGAAGGCTGAGTGCTAAAGAACTGATGCTATTGAACTGTGGTGCTGGAGAAGACTCCTAAGAGCCCCTTAGACTTCAAGGAAATAAAACCAGTCAATCCTAAAGGAAATTAGTCCCAAATATTCGTTGGAAGAACAGATGCTGAAGCTGAAGCTCCAATACCTGGGCCACTTGATGTGAAGAGCCAGCTCATTGGAAAAGACCCTCAGGCAGGGAAAGCTTGAAGGTAAAAGGAGAAGAGGATCAGAGGATGAGATGGTTAGACAGAGTTACTGACTCAATGGACATGAATTTGAGCAAACTCTGGGAGACAGTGAAGGCCTGGCATGCTACAGTCCATGGGGTCACAGAGTTGGAGATGACGTAACAACTGAACAACAACAGACTCTCTGTTCATAGCAGTGATTCTCAGTCCCAGCTATCCTCTGGGAACTTTGAAAAATGCTGATGCATGGCCCCCACTCTTCCAGTATCTAATTCAATTGGTGCAACGATGGGGCCTCATCTCTGCATTTAGTAAGAGAGAGGTTATTTAAGTTCTTCGAGTGTGCAGGCAGAGTTGGGAACCACACATAAAGAACTCTATTTTGATAAAGAAGTAGGATGTTTTCTGGATATTATAGATGAGTTACTCAGACTCATTTGAAAAGACCCTGATGCTGGAAAAGACTGAAGCAGGAGAAGAAGGGGACAACAGAGGATGAGATGATTGGATGGCATCACCAACTCAATGGACCTAAGTTTGAGCAAGCTCCAGGAGTTGGTGATGGACAGGGAAGCCTGGAGTGCTGCAGTCCATGGGGTTGCAAAGAGTCGGACATGACTGAGCAATTGAATTGAACTGAACTCAGACCGTGGGCTTCCCGGGTGGCTCAGGGGTAAAGAATTCACCTGCCAATCTGGAGATGCGGGTTCAAACCCTGGGTCAGGAAGATCCTCTGGAGAAGGAAATGGCAACCCAACCCAGTATTCTTGCCTAGGAAATTCCATGGATAGAGGAGCCTGGAGTGCTACAGTCCATGCCATTATAAAGGTTTGGACATGACTTAGTTACTAAACTAGGGCTTCCCTGGTGGTGCAGAGGTTAAAGCATCTGCCTGCAATGTGGGAGACCTGGGTTCAATCCCTGGGTTGGGAAGATCCTCTGGAGAAGGAAATGGCAACCCACTCCAGTATTCTTGCCTGGAGAATCCCATGGACGGAGGAGCTTGATGGGCTACAGTCCACGGGTTGCAAAGAGTCAGACACGATGGAGCGACTTCACTTCACTTCACTTCACTTTTAGCTACTAAACTACCACCATGAACTCAAAGACCATGTCAGGTAGCATACATCAGATGTCTGGGGCAGAGTGGCTTTGGGGAGGTGGGTTTGTCCTGGGAAGAGTCCTGCAGGAGTGGATGGATGTGGAAATGGGGGGGCTATTTGCACCCCATTAAGAGGCAAGAAATGAGCAAATCACATTGCTTGATTTGGAGGAAGGAAAACAAACAAAAACCAAATAAAATTGGGATTAAGTAATAAAACATGAGACAAAGGGACACAGAATTCCAAGATGAAGGGCTAGGTTTCCTCTTACTTCTGAACAAAATGTTATCAATAAAGAGTATTCACTTCAATGGAGAACCTTTGGGATTTCCATCCCAGGCAATTCAGTGGTAAGAAAAGTAAGCCAAGACTCTCTAAGTAGAAATCTATCTATATCCTCAACAATTCTCTATCAAAATAGCCCATGCCCCAATCTAAAGACAAGTTTTCATTCAGAACAGTATTTTGACCCACAAAACCATTTGACCAAAAGTCAGTTTATTTAATTTAGTGACCTGTGCATGCTAAGTTGTGTCGTCCTGTCCAACTCTTTTGTGTGCCTAGGAAATTCCATGGATAGAGGAGCCTGGAGTGCTACAGTCCATGCCATTATAAAGGTTTGGACATGACTTAGTTACTAAACTAGGGCTTCCCTGGTGGTGCAGAGGTTAAAGCATCTGCCTGCAATGTGGGAGACCTGGGTTCAATCCCTGGGTTGGGAAGATCCTCTGGAGAAGGAAATGGCAACCCACTCCAGTATTCTTGCCTGGAGAATCCCATGGACGGAGGAGCTTGATGGGCTACAGTCCACGGGTTGCAAAGAGTCAGACACGATGGAGCGACTTCACTTCACTTCACTTCACTTTTAGCTACTAAACTACCACCATGAACTCAAAGACCATGTCAGGTAGCATACATCAGATGTCTGGGGCAGAGTGGCTTTGGGGAGGTGGGTTTGTCCTGGGAAGAGTCCTGCAGGAGTGGATGGATGTGGAAATGGGGGGGCTATTTGCACCCCATTAAGAGGCAAGAAATGAGCAAATCACATTGCTTGATTTGGAGGAAGGAAAACAAACAAAAACCAAATAAAATTGGGATTAAGTAATAAAACATGAGACAAAGGGACACAGAATTCCAAGATGAAGGGCTAGGTTTCCTCTTACTTCTGAACAAAATGTTATCAATAAAGAGTATTCACTTCAATGGAGAACCTTTGGGATTTCCATCCCAGGCAATTCAGTGGTAAGAAAAGTAAGCCAAGACTCTCTAAGTAGAAATCTATCTATATCCTCAACAATTCTCTATCAAAATAGCCCATGCCCCAATCTAAAGACAAGTTTTCATTCAGAACAGTATTTTGACCCACAAAACCATTTGACCAAAAGTCAGTTTATTTAATTTAGTGACCTGTGCATGCTAAGTTGTGTCGTCCTGTCCAACTCTTTTGTGACCCCATGGACTATAGCTCACCAGGCTCCTCTGTCCATGGGATTTTCCAGGCAAGAATACTGGAATGGGTTGCCATGTCCTTCTCCAGGAGATCTTTCCATCCCAGGGAGCAAACCCTCATCTCTTATGTCACATGCCTTGGCAGACGGGTTCTTTACAACTAGCGCCACCTGGGAAGCCCTTAGTGACCTGAGTTGAACAGTTTTTTGAGAGATTAGTGATAATAATTTGAGCATTACTTTACTAGCATGTGAGATGAGTGCAATTGTGTGGTAGTTTGAGCATTCTTTGGCATTGCCTTTCTTTGGGATTGGAATGAAAACGGACCTTTTCCAGTCCTGTGGCCACTGCTGAGTTTTCCAAATTTGCTGCCATATTGAGTGCAGCACTTTCACAGTGTCATCTTCCAGGATTTGAAACAGCTCAACTGGAATTCCATCACCTCCTCTAGCTTTGTTCATAGTGATGCTTTCTAAGGCCCACTTGACTTCACATTCCAGGATGTCTGGCTCTAGGTGAGTGGTCACACCACAGGGAGGCCTGGTGTGCTGCGATTCATGGGGTTGCAAAGAGTCGGACACGACTGAGCGACTGAACTGAACTGAGTGATGATAATCTTAAAAGAAAATCGAGAACTAGCATAAAAGTAGACTCTTGGCTTTGTCATCCTAATTTCTTTAATGAAACGAAGTGAGACAACTGATCAACTGATCAATCTGCTTCCCTTTCCCCAAAAATTATTTTCTCCAAATCATCTCATGAGATCTGTAGGGAAATGGCTGTCCTGTGGTAGAGATCAGGTAAACCATCAAAACTCATCAGAATATGTAATTTTTAAAATTCAAGGAATGAGAAAGAGGTTCTGGAGGGAACATGAGTGTTTATTTTGTGGAAATAGTTTTGTAGTGCTAAGAGGTTGATCAAGGCTCTGGAGGTCGCAGTGCATGGGAAGATCTTCGTTGTCTACAGGCCACTGCCCTGACAGTCTCATTGTCCATACAGTTGAGAACTGAGAATAATAATGACATCAGTAACACAAGCTGACCTACCATTCTGTGCTTGCTGTGGGCTCTCTTTAGGTACTCTTTCATGACCTTGGCATGTATCAAGATTTCTAACCCTTTGAGATGAGTATGGTTTTTCCCACCCTCATTCTAAGGATGAGGAATCTGGGATGGTGAGCTGTTCAATAATTCACCCTAGGTCACAGTACATTGCTGTCTTAGACTCAAATTAATCTTGTTCGGAGTCTGAGATGTTTTCATGTTTTCCATGTTTATCCTGGAAGAAGAAAAGGAAGGTAGAAACAAATAGTGTTTATTAAGTGTTAGCTACTTCACACGTGATTATTTCATGTAACACTCACAACATATCCTTCAGTTCAGTTCAGTTCAGTCACTCAGTTGTGTCCGACTCTGCAACCCCATGAATCGCAACATGCCAGGCCTCCCTGTCCATCACCAACTCCCGGAGTTCATCCAAACTCATGTCCATCGAGTTGGTGATGCCATCCAGGCATCTCATCCTCTGTCATCCACTTCTCTTCCTGCCCCCAGTCCCTCCCAGCATCAGAGTCTTTTCCAATGAGTCAACTCTTCTCATGAGGTGGCCAAAATATTGGAGTTTCTGCTTTAGCATCAGTCCTTCCAATGATCACCCAGGACTGATCTCCTTTAGAATGGACTGGTTGGATTTCCTTGCAGTCCAAGGGACTCTCAAGAGTCTTCTCCAACACCACAGTTCAAAAGCATCATCCTTAGCCTCATGTGAAAGCATGGCAAAGAGGAAGCACAGACGTAGAGCTTAATGACTAGTTAGTAAGAAGTAGAGCTAGGACTCAAGCTGTGCTTTTTTTGCTAAATCACGAAATTTCCACGTATTGTCCATGCACAAAAGCACACTGAAGTGAGGAATTCTCTTACTTAGATCTTCATCTTTACCTTTGTATAGTTTTAGCAAGTTGGTTGCCTGACTTCCTTGCTCAATGCCAGGAAGTATATAGGGGGTTGGAGGGAAAAGGTGGGTAGGTGGATTGCAGGGGAAATAGAGCTGATGGAGAAATAAATGTTCAAGAGAAGAGGATTATTAATAAGCAATGTCTTTGATTTCTTTGAATAGACATTTTGCATTAAGAGTTATATACTTTCTTTAAAGGAGTCAAAGGATAGAGACTGGGTGAGTTCATCAGGTAAATTTTGTAACTTTCAAAAATAGCATAAAGAGAATGCTTACTTACATTTAGAACACAAAATCAGGTGCAACCAAGAATTCTTTTACAAGGCAATTTTGACTTGAAAGAGACTCACAGAGTCAGAGCACAAACTTATGGTTCCCAGGGGGAATGATAGGGAGTTTGGGATGGACGTGTACACACTGCTATATTTAAAATGGGTAACTAGCAAGGTCCTACTGTATAGCACAGGAGACTCTGTTCAATGTTATGTGGCAGCCTGGATGGAAGGGAAGTTTGGGGGAGAATGGATACACGTTTATGGATGGCTGAATCCCTTCACTGTTCACCTGACACTATCACAACTATTAATTTACAAAATAAAAAATAAAATAGAAAATAATACAAAATTTAAAACTTAAAGCAATTTTGACTCTGAAGAATACTTTTCCGTTTACTCTAAACAATGTAACATCTACAGAGTGATGATTCCAAGATGATTAAATATGTATCAGAAGGTACAGGCAGTGTGGACACAGTTGTGGGATGTGACGCGGGCCTGTGCCTAGACACGCCTTCCTTCCCTGCTGCCCTGCACTCCTCTTCAGGGCTCCGAAGCTTGTTCTGGGATCTTCTGAGAAGTCAGCCCTATTCCCTCTGCCCCACCCATCTCCGCCCTACGGTTCTCACACTCTGAGAGCCTCTGAATTCTCCTTAAAACACAGATTGCTGGGCTCCTCCCCTGGAATTTCTGGTTCAACAGTCTGCGTCTGAGCAGACTTGTGTTTCCAACAAGTTTCCAGCTAATGCTGGTGCTGTAGTTCAGTGATCACACTTTGAGGACCACGGCTCCAGAGAGAGTTGCTCTCTCCTTGGCTGCCCTGGTCTGCTTAGTTGTTTTATTTCCACATTTGCCAGCAATTTCTGTGTCTTCTCTGAAACCTGAAAGCTTCTTGAAGGGAACAGCTGGTTTTCGGACCTGAGTGGAGAACCGCCTAGCAGGATACTGAAGGTCTCCTGGGAGAGGGTGCCTGCTGAGCAGAGATGGCCCAGGGCTGGGGAGTCTGTGCAGGAGGACGCTTTAGTCACAGGTCTCTGGAGCCTGCATACCAACTCCAGACCCTGTTGAGGTCTCACATACTCAGTGGAAGGTTAGACACTGTAATTGCACAGAAAGAGCCAGCTTTTTCCAAAAAGGCAGGAACAGCACTCTCTGGGACACCTGTCATGAAGCATAATTCAGGAAGAGGTGTTTTCTCTACTCACCCACAAGCCACTTTTTTGGTGCCTCAAGGAATCCAAGCCATCACTAGCAACACCTGAGTGAGATGAGCATGCCCAGCAGAGCTGGGCATCGCCCAGGGCCACACTGTCCAATATGGTAGCCGTTAAAGAAAATGGAAAATTCAGTTCAGCGCCACAGAGCCACATTTCAAGGGCTCAAGAATCAGATGGATGGCTAAATGGCCATCCTGTTGGACAGAACAGATATAGAACGTGTCCAGTGCTACGGAAGGTCCTACTGGCTAGCCCTCCTAATAGCCCTCTCTCCAAAGGGAGTGATGGCATCCGGGGACAGGTGGTGCAGTGTGCCCCTCCCTCCACGTGCTCCTGCTGCCCAGGAGCTACAAAGACAGATGCCCTAGAACAGATGCTCCCCTCATCTCCCCACTTTCCTCCACTTCTCGGGCCAGGGCTTCACTGCTGAGTGTGGCAGTGGCACCTGTGGGTCAGAGGGGAAGTCCCAGAGCAGACAGAGTCACTCCCTGGGACTGCCAGCAGGACTGCCACGGGGCGGAGGCCTCCTGACTTGCTCGGATTCGGTTGGGCCACCCTCCTTCTATTCCCTTCTGCAGGAGCTTTCTCTCCACATGCTCATAAACTGGGTGTGTGCCTTCTCCTGTCAACTTTTAAAAACAGCCCACTCTGTGTTAGAATCCAGAAACTGAAAAGGATGGCAAATGGAACAGTGGAACTGGGTGATCCAGCCCAGTGAAAGCTTCTCCAAGACTCAGTGTCTGTTGGCAATAAGGTTTCCCAACCCTTCTTGGAGACCTAGCCATGGTCTGATAAATCTCCATAGACAAGTTACCTGATCATAGGTAGCTTAAATGTCCCTTCATCTTATTCCTTCTTAACTCATCATAAAAGGAGAAAACAGAATCTAATTTCCTCTGGGCTGGCTAAAGGTTGAGGTAGATGGGAGGGAAAAGACCCCAGGCGGCCTTTCAGGTGTGCATGGACTTAAATTTAGCAGATGGGCCCTGGTCTGTCTCTCCCACGATCCTTTTCAAGTCCTCATTCTTTAGAACTGCAAGAGTCTTAGCCAACGGCCGGGTAACAGAAAAAGGACCCACCATATATGCAGCACAGTGAGGGGAGAGGGGAACAGTCTAAGGACAGTTATCTCAGCCAGATAATTGCAGATGGTCCAGTTTCAGGACAAACTGTACCCACAGCTGGAGTTTAGAAATATCTAGAGTGTGTGGCAATGGGCAACCAGAAGTCCGCTCATGCTGGGGTCTCAGCCGCCCCCTAAGAGGTTTATCATAAGAGAGCAGGAGTTAGGGCATTTCAAGCTAGGTCTGTTAGGTACAGATTCAAGAAGAAGA